>JAQGBS010000980.1:0-17829 GCA_034698545.1 Acrobeloides obliquus | reverse complement strand
TTCAGAATTTTTCGATGCGCGCAATCGATTCCTCGCATAAAATTACCCCTAAAGGGTCACTTGTTAAAAAAAATTTTTTAAATTTTCTACCCGATCCTATTTCGGACCTCCCTTTAACAGATCTATATGAACATTATTTATAAGATTTATTTCATTCAGAGCTTTTTTCTTTTCTATATTATGTAAAATTTGGGGGAGGGATGGAAGGATCACTGCACATCGTTCATCATTAATTACGGTCTACCACGCAAAAAATTGAAAAATATATAGTAGTAGCAATAAAAACCGGCCGAATTAAACTGCGATGTCTTGGTTATTTTAAATCCGCTTGGGCTGAGCAATAGCTCGTTGAATTTCTGAGATAACGACGCACAACTTTGTAGAATATCACTTTGCGCGAAAAAATTTCTATGACGAAGCTTATCTCAGAAGGATGAGGCAGTGAAGGAGATGGGGGGGGGGGGGATAGAGCGAGGAATTAAGAAAGGAAGATGAGAGGGATGGGTGAATGAAGAGGGAGGATATGGGAAGGGCTCCCATTTTTTCTTGTAACTTTTTTAATGTTTTTTGTCACAAATTTTTTTGTAACATTTTTAATGTTTCCTTGACACAACTTTTTTAATGTTTTCTTGTCACAACCTTATGTTTTCTTGTAACTTCCATAAAAACTGCCTAGCCTTAAGGCTTAGGCTAAGCCTAAGGCCTAAGCCTAAAGCCAAAGGCCTAAAGCCGAAGGCCTAAGCCTAAGTTACAAGAAAACATATTTGACTCCGACGAGAATTGTGCTAGCGATATTTGTTGGAGAAAAAATTTTTTCTCTAAAAACTAATGATGTTAAAAAAATTTCATGTAATTTTAAGGGAGTTTGCTTTTACAACTTTTTTAGGATTCGCTAAAATATAAAAAAACCGTCCCTGGTGGGATCGAACCCGCGCGAAAAGGCCATCATCCTACCATTCTTTCACGCTTTTTAAACTCACCATGAAAAAGAGTTTTGCGATTTTTGAGCAAAAAAGTTTGTTTATTACAATGAAAACATGTAACGGGAAACAAGTTCAAATGCTAATTTCTCGAAAATATTAGCGATTCAGAATTGGCTGTAAAAACAAAAATGCTCAGTTTTCCATGAATTAAATATTTTTAGGTCAAAATTTAAAATTTTATGATTTTTCTTGTAATTTTTCTTTTTTTAACATAACTGAACTTACTGCATTTTTTCTTTGTATAGTCTAGAAATTTTCTACCTTTTGCATCTCGTACAATTTCTCCTTTCATTTTGTTTGTTTGAGCATTTCGAAAGATGTGATTTGTGCTTTGTAGCCAAATAACTTTACATGAATCATTAGAAAAAGTCACACATAATCGATTTCTTTTTTATAGAGTCTATTCAAATTTATTCATTCTTGTTTTAAATGCCAGAAACAAATATTATAAAAAATACTTCTTGTTTAATATGTGGTGGGATAACTAAACATCTTCATTATCAAGTAAGAAATTTACTTCTGAGAAATATTTTTGGCACTATAACTTTTCTTTTGTCATGAATTGAGTTTGCCACGCTAACTTTTGTCACGAAAAATAGCTGTTACAAAGGAATCGGTGATAGATGAATTATACTTTCGAACAAAAAATGGGTTGACGCCGTGACAAAAGTTATAAAGCCATTTTGTGCATAATACAGTCAAATCTTCATAAAACAACACCCCAGGGAGGGGTCGTTATATCGAAAAATTTTCTAGAAAAATACATTTGTTATAAATGAAGTAAAAAGTGTCAAAATACATTATTTTTCTCAAAAACAGTGGCTTATTCACGGGCAATTACTAATAAAAAGGTGCCAAATTTCATCAAAAATGTCTATTTTTTTAATATTTTTGCCAAAAAATGTTTTTTTTTGCGAAAAATGTTTCAAGTTTGGAGATGGGACTCTTTTTTAGGTGGGGAAACGACTTTTTTTGCAAGTTTTGGGGAAGAGGCACGACTCTCGCCATGAAAGGGCTATATTTTTGTATCAACTCAATAGTAAAATTTTAGATTGCTTCATGTAGGGCTTGTGCAACATTTTTCAAACGATCCAGTGAACTAGGAAGATCATATAAATGCAAACTTGGTGTGAAACAGTGCATTCTAACTGAAAGCAATGGCAAAAGATTATGTCGATATTGTAGGCTACAAAAATGCAAACAACTGGGCATGAAGTTAGAAAATGGTATATATGTTGTACTCGATTCTGAATTTCACCCGATTCAGAATCGGGTACCTGATCCTGAATATCCAAGATCGGGTACCCGCTCTTATGGCGATTTAGGTTGGGGTACTCGATCTTGAATAATAAGGAAAAATTTTTTTCGCAACAGCCGCGAGCTGCGCGCAGTTGCTATGTGAATCAAACAACAACTGCGCGCAGTTGCTGTCTGAGGCAAGGGCTGGCCTATAGTAAAGTAAGGTATTGACTCAAACTTCATGATTTTTTATTTGTTTCTCAAAGCTTTGTGACCAACTGCCAAAAAAAATATTATTACAACTGCCATACATGTTTTAAAAAATGACCCAAAAAACAAAAATAACATACGCATCCACGGAGGGTATGCGTTAAATAAATTTTTTCGTAAATCAAAATTTTTAGGAAAAGTTATGAAAAATTCAGCACCATCAACTTCAAATGAAACAAAGACTTCTCCGACTTCACAATCAACAAACGTGTCGGTAATTAAGCTAGTTTCGGCGGTAGAACTTTTTCCATATTCAAGATTAATATTCAAAGAAAATGGGAAAATTCTCATAGATATGGCACCAGTAGAGGCTACAATTAATGAAATTCTCATTTCAGTAAAATAAATTTTTCGGTACTAGTTCGATTAGGGGGTAAAGTGGTAGGAAAAAATTGGGAAAATTTTTCTAAAAAAAGACACTCTAGGCCTAAATTTAGTGGAGAATTGATTGCTAAATTTTAGGCCTAGAGTGTCTTTTTTTAAATTTGGGAAAAATTTTTTCCTAATACTTTGCCCCCTTAATCTGAACTAGTCCCAATTTTTTGATTAAGTAAATTGGATTATAAATTTTAGCCCCATGCTAATCCCATAGCGCCTGGGATAAAATTAACATTTATGCAACAACTGGTTTATGGATTTACCTTATTCAACAGTGAATTTAAACCCAAAGAGCCCGTTACCGTTACAAATGAATTGGATCGTTATGTGATGCTCAAGCATCAGGAGAAATTTTTGGTTCTATTAGCCAAAATTCTCATGTTTTGTGATAAATTTGCATGTTTAGATTTTAATGATAAGGTAAAAGCATTTTTAGACTTGATAATTAGCTTTTTTTAAAATTTGTTTGGTACCCCCTTCTTAAGGGCTTGATACCCTCCTTTTAGGACTATTTTTTAGGAAAAAAGGCTTGGTATCCCCTTAAAAAATTAATGGCTACGCCACTGTTTATATTATATCTGATATTTACGTATCCTGCACAAATTGTTTGAAAAACAGCTTTTTCTTGATTCCAAGAAACGTTTTCATGCTTAAGGAATGCGAAATTCGGATTCTCCGCATAAAATTACCCCTAAATGGGATCATTTTTCGCGAAAAAAGTTTTAAAAAATTTGTCGAAAAAATTCACTTTCCGACTATTGAAGTTTTTTTTATTAAAAACGATGGTTTCGTTTAAAATTGATGGGGGGGGCCGGTTCATTTGAGACACCCTGTATAATTAAATTTTAGTTCATTTTGTTCAAAAATTCTTGGCACACCTTTTATCAAATTGAAAGACATTATACCTCAATTGAGTATTTTGGCAAAGCAAAAGAAGACTTTAGAGTGTTACTTGACGATAAAATTGCTAATGATTATGGTGTTCGTGGATTTCATATAAAAGATATTGAGGCTCTTGCAATAAACCTAGAGTAAGTGTTTAATCAATCAATCGCAGACAAAAAAATTTGATTTCTAGTCATTGGAAGCCATTTCGAGACAAATTTATCAAATATCTTATGAATCCTATGAAGGATCTACAACTAACTCAATATGAATTAGCTTTTCTGCTTTCACAAATTTTATGGAATGTACAAGGTAAAATAATTGTTATGATTGGCTTCAGACCACCATGGTATAGTGGTTCGGTGCGCTACCTAAGGGTTTAGTATAATCTGCTATAGCGTGTTCAGATGCTTTTTGCAAAAATTTTTGTTGAGGTTGCAAAAATTCTATTTTTTAAGAGCCAAAATTCGATTTCTAGCCAAAATTTATTTTATTGGGTCAAAATTCGATTTTTTGACTCAAATTCGATTTTTTGCCAAAATTCTCCTCATATACCTCTAAATATTCATGAAAAATTTTTTCTAGAAGTTGCAATTTTTCAATTGGGGTTGAAGAGGTTGCGAAACCAAGCTGAGATCGCAGTTTGCAACCCAAAGGTTAGTTATAGCAAAGATTCGGTCCCCTTGTATCCAAAAGATTTTGCAGGAACTTGTGATCGATCGGGGATCACAAGACTTGTATTAAAATCCAAGTCAAGAAAATCATCTCATTTTTAGCCTGGGAAGGTCTGTCCGAAGAAGCAGTAAAGGTTGCCGAACAAGTTAACGAACAAATCGCTATGGAGCTGCATAATTATTATGTGTATGAAAAAGGCATAGCCATTTATGCTAGTCGGCTAATTAAACTGACTAAACTAGTTGAGGCTGCCCGAGTAAGCAGCATTTTTATACTTTGATAAAAAATTTTAGGATGTTGTAAAAACTAAAAAAGAAATCTTCTTAATGGAAAAGATTTTTGATTCTTTCGATATTACTATAGTTGAATCTTGTTTATATGATTGGAGGAATGTATAAAAGAAATAAAAAATTTTTTGAAAAAATTGAATTTTTCAAACGTTTCGTCCGCAAATGTCCGTCCGCAAGTATCCCACCGCCACGCCAGATGTCGTGGATTCGAGTAACACCTAGTTCATGATCATTTTGCGTAGGTGCCTTGCGCACCCTGGGTGCGTTCTAAATTGAACCGTACGGATCCATGATCACTGTCTACCTTACGGCTCCCCGTGGCCCCGTAGGCCATCCGTAATCCTACGGAGCCACAGGGAGCCGTACGGTTCACGGTTGACAGTGATCAGTACGAATCTGTATGGTTGACTTTATAGTTCAACTTAGGAACGCACCCCTGTAAGCTAGCGTTGGGTCACTGAAGGAACACGAACTTACAAGTTCATGAGACTACAGCCTCTCTATTACACTACACCAATGTTCAGTCTGATGATTATGTTTGTGAGAAAATAAATTTTAACCTGAGAAAACTTTCCTTTCAAGCATGTTGTTATAAATCCGCTATGAGCATTGATCAGAAACATAGAAAAGAAAACGTGAGAATTTGGGTGTGAAATTTTAAGAACTAAATGAATACCAAATCAAAAAAGGAACTAATTTACTACTTTGCAAAAAGTATACGGGCACTATTACTTTTTTCACGTTTTTGATTTTTCACGCTTACTTTTTTCACGTTACTTTTTTCACGTTTTTTTATGCAATTTTTTAAAGTAATAGTTTATATTGTGCGGAAAAGTGAAAAAAGTAACGTGAAGAAAGTAATGTGAAAAAAGTAAGCGTGAAATTAAACGTGAAAAAAGTAATACTGCCAGTATACGCTAGTGACCATAATTGTAAAACCGTAGTCGACACATCTAAAATAGTCTAAATATATCGGACGTTACTCAGATCAATTTCTACATACAAAGTGTTCAATAAAAAAACCCTGTATTAAGAATGTCGAACGCCACGACGCTGATTACGAACGAGTTAATCTCTTATGGCGACATTTGGGGATTATATTTCTATATTATTGTTGGAGGATTGTTATTTTTGCTCAATTCATATTTTATAATAAGAATAGTCTTGAAAAAATTACACGAACAAAAAGAGTTTATTATTGTCGGATCGAATATGTTTTTTGATGCCATTCTTGGATTCGCATATTTAGCAACCGGAATTTTACGCTTGATGATTTTTTATACAGAAAACTGTAAGTTCATAAATCGAATCATAGATGGGCAAAAGGCAGAGACGTAACAAAACAAGTCCCTACTGGTCAGGCCCTAGTGTTCGAGCTCTAGTTATCACCGCCGTCGGGCAAAATGTCCATAGCGCTATATAGTTGTAGGACTTGGTGTGTAGAACACGAATATACCCCATATACCTAATAAGAGTGGGAGTATCTGTGCCGACGTCGAATTCAATTTTAAGCGTATTCATTTAGTTGAACAACAAGTTAGCAAGCTTCACTGCCTTTTAACTGTGAACAATTTAATCTTCAGTGTATTTAATCCAGCTTCTGGATTTATATGTCTTTTTACAAGCTTAGATCGATTGATTGCTGTTACGATTCCAATAAAATACATAAACCTCAAGAGCTCCTGGGGTTATGCGGTTCCTGGATTATCCATATTACTTTCATTACCTACATTTATATGGAATTTCGTGATAGTTATCATGCAAAGCAGCGATTTTCATGTAATAAAACCAAATGATTGTACATATTTTTTTTCTAGGAGACGAAAGTTTGCTTTTTACAAAATAGCGCGGATCCAACAATCTATCGTATAAATCGACTATTAAGAATTGTAACGGTTATTGCATGTTTACCAATTTATATACCTATTGGATGGAAGGCTTATAAGGTAGAGTTTATTTTTTAATACGGAAAACAAACGTAGAGATGACGGTTAACGCTTAATTAGCTTAAAAGGTCTTCTCGTTCAAAGATCACTTCTCGACCTGAAAAGTGGAAGCTAATATCATGAAGATTCGATGAAGCTGATAACTCTAAGAAGACTCTCAACATTGGATCATACCCAATCCTACCAATGAAGCTTATACAGAAGAATCTATATGCTTAACCGAGTGAAGTGTATGTAAACCCACATAGCACTGTGCGAGGAGAAACTGAATAAGAAGCAGAGACATTCCTTGATGTCTTGTCTCACAATTTTTATATTACAACTTCACTTGAGTCTTATAGGCTTTTTGTGTATTAACGTTCTAAACATACATGGGCATGGGTAGGCTGGTAAACCGAAAAGCGACAAGTTTGACGACCATACATGGGCAAGGGGGGTAGGTCGACAATCCAAATGCAATACGTTTGTCACCAAAAAAAACGTATCGCATTTCATACATAAAAAAATTGTATCGCAGGTTGGCGCTTCGCGCCGACCTGTGATACAATTTTTCCCTCATTCATTACACCCAACTGCGACATTTTTTCTACATTTTATCCTCTTGCAGCGATATGGGAGTGGGTCAACCCATGCCTTGCCCACGTATGGTCATTGACGACCTTTTTTTGGTCGGCCTTCGGTCGGTCAAAGCATAGGGGGGGGGGGGGGGCTCTTTGGTTTTTTGCTTTATATTTTTACCAAAAGCGACATGTTTGCCGAAATTTGATCCCCAGCAGCGATATGGGAGTGGGTCGACCCACCCCTTGCCCAAGTGAGGTTCTAAACCTTATCTCTAATAATCTGTATTCCAAGTTCTACCACTCCTTGCTTAACCATAATTGCACCGTATACAGTTGTCAGGGAAGTAATAGCAACGAGTGTGGGAACAGGCGAGAAGCTATTTTAATCAAATGAGACACGCAAGCTTTTGTATAGAGCGAGCAAAAAACGATACTTTTCTCAAAAATATTGTCATCCTTTTCGATCATGACTTTTTATAGTTTCATCCAGATCAATGATCTTGATGTCATTAGAATGCTACACTTCTCAACTTTATAATATCACCAAAATCATTGAATTTGAATAAAATCTTAAAAAGTTATGATCGAAATAAGATGGCCATATTTTTGAAGAAAACTGAACTGTACGTTTTTTCCCACCCTGAACATGTTCTCTTTAGATAATTCACAACAAAAATTCTTTTAACACAATGGGCAACAAAAATAAGAAACTCTTAATTATGGTGTTAACTATAACATTGATTACTGCTAATAGCATCTTACTCTACGGCTTTATTGATTTGTATTTAATGCTAAATCCAGTGAATTTAAGCCTAAATTTCATCCTGTCCAGCATAAATAAAGGTAAGATTGGAACGGTTGTTAACCCTAGAAAATCCCAAGCTTATTGTAGCCAGTGATGTCCCGTGTACACAAAAATAAGTGTACACACTATTGAGTTGTGTTGTGTGTACATAACTGAAAAATATCGGATTTTAATTTTTCGACCACTTTTATGTAAGATTCACATCGAAATAATTCGATTGGAAGCTACAACACAACTCAACTTTTTGGGTAACAGGATCTGAAACAATCCTCACAGACATGATGCAGTCCGGATTAAACGATGCGTCTTCCACTCGGTTTCCCATACTTCCACTAAAAACTCGCCCAAGGGTTGAATTTTCTTATTTTTACTACCTTACTAACCTGTCTAACGCATTACTGTTACTAGAGACTGAAAGTGTTGAATTCGACCTGTCAGAAGCTGACGCCTTGTTCACTTCGAATCCTGCTTCTGACTTGGTCGAATTAATCTTGTTCACTTTCGGCACCTGATAGATAAGTAACAAATTTTATTTTTTTATACATTCTTTAGGGGTGATCAACGTAATTATTTTTTTATGTACTCAAAGAGAAATTCGAAATGAATTAATACCGAAAATTTTCCGAAAGAATATCATCTCTCCATCGAAAATAAATGCAGGATGGACATAAAATACCCAACACCTCTAAAATATATGTATCTTATTTTCCTCACAACTTTTTACTCTATATCAATTATTACATGGTTTTGGAGTCATTTTAATGATCTAAATCCAAGTTTTAAAATGATTCCAAAACCATGCCAAATCGATATGAGAGTTAGAAGAGTACTAAATGTAGGAAGACTGAATCATTCGAATCACTAAAAATTAAGATAAGGTGAGCACCCTAAGAGAAATCCTGCGCCGCTGTTTATTGATTCGAATAATTATTCAAGAATTCGGCCTAGCACCAGTGGTATCCAAAAACATTGTCTGACGATGTCGACATTTAGTATAAGCGACGTCATAAACGTCGGACGTTTCCAACGTCGTCTCGTCCGACGTTTTAAACGTCTAGACGCCTGAAGCGTCGACGTTTCCAAATGTCGGTATTCGAAAAACGTTGTCAATGTCGTTATTTATTAAAAGGCACAAACGTCGGAGATGTCGACGTTTGAAACCTATAGACGTTACAGCGACGGCGTTTGAAACGTCGCTATTCAAAAACTTAAACATCACGTCGACGTTAGTGATAAACGCCGATGTTATTGGACACCACTGCCTAGCACATCAGTCTTCTTATATTTGTTACTGAAGGTAGGTAGGAAATAAGACATGTCTATACATAGTGTGTGTCGTTATTTTAAGCCAACCCGGTATAATTAATGGAAACAATAAATAAAAATTTTTTCTTAAAGAGAGGTGCCGTTTGAGGCCCTATCTCTGAAAACAAATTTTCCTCCAAATTGCTGATTTTTGGTACTTGGGGGTTTTCGGGAACGAGAAATCGATTGGCGCAAGTGCACAGTTCAACAAAAAAATTTTTTGTGATCTCCTATCGGGGTACCTCCATGTTAACAAATCAATTTTTTCAACTTTTTTATTTTGACTCCAAATGAAAAAATTGATTTTTTAAGATGGGATACCTCGGTAGGGAGTCAAAAAATTTTTTCGGAACCCGGGGCTTGCGTCAATCGATTTCTCGTGCCCGAAACCCCCCCCCCCCTCGAGTACCACAAATCAGCCAATTTGAAGAAAAAATTTTTTCGGAGATAGGGCCTCAAACGGCACCCCCTTTAAAATTTCCTTTATATGATTTTCTTTTTATATTTTATTTAAAGTCTTATGTTCGTTTTATATCCTTACTATATAAACGTGTAATGTCTATCTGTTTGCTTGGGGAAAGTTAGATCAGTGAAGTTGCTAGAGGTTCATAAGTGATGGGCACCATACATGCACAGGGGGGGGGGAGGAGACTCCTAAGCCATGTATCGCGCATGGACTGGAAATTTAAAGATTCATAGCGCATCAGGCGGGTAAAGCCCACTTGATGCGCTATGAATCTTCACATATGCTCTATGAAATTATACGAATTTGGTCAAAATACCATTTTTATTGCTAAATTTAAAGCTTTTTGTTAGATTTTTCATAATTTCAAAACCAGATTTTGAGGGAGGGCCCAGAATCATAGCGCATCGGAGCAACCACTCCTAAGACCTTGTGCATGTATGATGGGCACTCATAAAAATCATGAAGATCCCCTGTTAGGCCCTTTGTATCAAGCTCGTTTTCCCTTGAGCGAACATGTTCTAAAATTTAGGCTCTACAGGGTGCGGCAAAAGTTCTTGGACAAATATTTCAATTAAAATTTTCTCGAAAAGTGCAAATATTTCTTTCAATTTTTTGCCTGATCTTGCAGCTTAGAACCTTTTTGAACATTTTTGCTTAAAAAATTTTCACCTTATGTTCTTATTTTGTGCAACCATACTTCTTTTTCATAATTACAAATTTCATTAGAAACATGTGTGCGACCATGATAGATGGCTTTATGAAACGTCTCGACGCCTGTATCGCGGCAGAAGGTGGTCGATTTGAGCATTTGTTGAAATAAAATTGTTTTTTTTTGACTGCTTACTCTCAAATAAAATGATTTGTTTGAAAATATTTTACTTATAATGCCGTTTTTTCGATTATTATTTTGTCCAAGAACTTTTGCCGCACCCTGTATTCCAAAAAGTTATGCTTCTCATGTTGCCTATTGTATGAGTCAGAGACTTTCCTAGTTTTTTGTAATCGTATCAACTTATTGAATTTTGTTGGCAATAAACGTTATTAAAATACTCGTTTATATTCAAATATTCAATACTCTTTCACGGTTACAACATCCCCTATGTTTTTCGGTCGGTTTTTGTCCGTCTAAAACATAAGGTTACTCTTGTGTGTGCCGAAGTTGGAGGAGAACATGCTCTCCTTAAAGAGGGGTGTACTTTATAGCCGGATCTCGAAAAAATTTATTTTTACAAAAACGAACCTATTAGGGGTAAAATCATGCGAAAAAATCGATTGCGCGCATTCCCGAAGCGGGAAAATGCTTCCTTGACCCTGATTCAGGGAAATAAATGTGTGTATTGAAGCGAAAATTTTAAAATTTCCCACTCAAAATCATATTTTTGGGGATAATTTCATGCCGAGAATCAATTGCGCGCATTCCCGAAGCTTGAAAACGCTTCCCTGACACTGATTCAGGGAAATTAGTACATGTTAGATTGTCGCTTCAATACACACATCTATTTCCCTGAATCAGGGTCAAGGAGCATTTTTATACTTTGAGAATGCGCGAATCGATTTTTCGCATGATTTTACTCCTAATAGGTTCATTTTTGTGAAAATAAAGTTTTTTCGAAATCCAGCTATAAAGTACACCCCCCTCTTTAAGCTACGTCACTGGTTATGACCTACCTCATGAATTTTTTATTCCGAAATATGTATCTAGTTAATAATTCTAGAAAAATATAGAGAGGCAAGATGGTAAACTTTTTTTCCGCAATATAAGATCTTTTTGTGACGAAAAAATTAAACATCACATAACAAAACTCTAGCTGATGCTCCATCGATCTAGATCCTTAATCGGCTACATGTTTTGTGACATTTTCATATGCGTAGTATGCATCAAATAACAATTATTTGTTTCCAAATTAATTTTTTTTTAATAAAAAATAAACAAGACTCCATGAATATTGTTCCTGAAAGGACATCGATTTTTATTTGTTTTGTGACAATTTATCCAGATTCCTGACCACCTACGGGATTTTGATCATGACGAATATCCGAGCAGATGAACAAACTAACACCCAGGATATAGAGATTTTGAACAAAAAATGGCTATATATTAATGTAACAAAAGGTCTACTCTTAATGTAACTAAGTTCTACCGAGATCTGCTATTGCCATGACCTTGAAATTATTGGTATTGTTCTTAAGCTGGTCTGTAAAAGAGGCTATTGGGACATGTATTGATTCGACTTCGAAGTAAGAGTCGACACAAGCTATCGCACTATCACAAGCAACGGCACAAGCTATCGTACGAAGTCATCGTACGAGTGTAAAATACACTCGTACGACAGGCAAAATGGCCGCAAGCTATCGTACGAATTTCGTCCTACTGCGTCGTACGATCGTACGACAGCTTGTGACGATTTCGTCGTACTTTTACGTTAATTTTACGATTGTACGATAACTTAGCTTATGGGGCCGTCGTACTTTCGTACGATAACTTGTGCCGTGTTTGTGGCGACCCTAATGATTTTGTTGATCTGGGCGGTTTTTATGAAAAAATTTTCAGTTGTGCTACATGGGGTGCCAATGGATTTTGTACTAGTACTTTCTATACAACAAGCCAAAAATGTTCCTATTGTACTGCGACTTGTGGAAGTCTTTGTTGTACCTCAAGTCCTCCTAGCCCTGCTGCTTCGAACCCAGCTTCTTGTGTTGACACAACTTCAAGGTATTAATTTTTATAATCTGATGAATGAATGAATTTTTTTAGCTGTTCTGGTTGGGCTGCAAACGGATTCTGCACCGCTACTTTTTATACAACGTTACAAAAATGTTCTTATTGCCCAAATAGTTGTAGTAGTCTTTGTTGTACATCATCTCCATCATCAAATACACCGTCGGGATCACCATCTGGATCGCCCTCATCTCTGTCTACATGTACGAACGCTAATAAGTATATGTTAATTGAAATTTTTTTATTAGTTTGAAGTCTTGAAAAATGATTTGTTTTTCGGTTTTTCAAGAGACTGAAAATTATCAGAACCGGCCTGGGGAAGGGACATTTCTGTCCAGACAGATCTGTCTTGACGTTTTGACATATACTATCATAAATAAAAATTTAGAATCTCGGTTCCTCTCGCTAGTACATCTGGGCCACTAACCGAAAGTTTGAATTCTTATGATGTGGTAAGTCTACTCTACCGTTTATTAAAAAAACATCAAATTTAGGGTTCGTACTATGCTGGATACATTACCATCGGATCACCTGCACAAAAATTCTTGATTATGTTCGATACGGGTTCTTCAAACTTATGGGTTCCTTGTATACAACAATCTGGGCATAATATGTTCAATTGTGGTTCTTCGAGAACCTGTACTTCGACAGGTCAAAGTTTTTCTATCCAATATGGTCAAGGACAAGCAGCGGGAACTGTGATGAATGATATTGTCTGTGTAAGTTTTGGGTTACAGACTCAAGATGGTAAAAATGAAAAGAAAAGAACGAGCAGTATCTAGGAAATAGGATAAGAAGTGACAGAATCCGAATCAGGGATGTAACGTAATTTACGAATTACGGATTACGAATTTTTTCGATTACGTTACGAATTACGGTTACGAACAAAAATCGTGGACTCCTGGGGAAATGGGGGTCTAACTTTTTCAAATCAACTCAAAACACCTCTGTACCAGAGTTACTTTAACAGCGCACAGAGCGCGTCCCAGTGCAGGCTTAGTACTTCAGGGATGCATGTGCAAGTGTTGCTACTCAATATAAAATTTTAGTTTGATGGTTCCGGAAGTGAAGACTGCACTAATAATCAGCAAGGTTTTGCTTGTGTAACTAGTGAATCACAATTAGGAGTACGTTTGTTGTATAAGCATATTCAAAAAAATTGATTTTTTAGGGTGCATTCGATGGAATCCTCGGGATGGCATGGGACTCCATTTCAGTCGACGGAATAGCTCAACCTCTTGATCAAATATTCCAAAATAAATCGGCTTGTCCAAATGCATTGTTTGGTTTTTGGATGGATCCGAATACGAATGTTAACACTGGAGGTGGTGAGATGACTCTATGCTGCATTGATACGACTAGATACACAGTAAGTTAAATGGAAAAAATTCAAATCTATGAAGCTATGAAAAAGCAGTCATTTTAGAGCAAAACTAGATAAAATCACAAATTCATTAAATTCTCAGAAAAACCAAAATTCTAGGGCCAAATCTTCTGGGTTCCATTATCCGGCACGGATTATTGGCGTATTACCATCAATTCAGTCTCCGTCGGAAGTACAGTCGTCGAAAATTCAGTCCAAGGCATTGTCGACACGGGAACTTCTTTATTAGGTGCACCAAATTCTGTCTTCAACACAATAATTTCTCAACTCGGAGCCTCTAGTGATGGTCAAGGAAATTATTTTGTTAGTTGTAGCCAACTATCAAGCTTACCAACAATTACTTTCAATATTAATGGACAACCTTTTCCAATTAGATCCAGTGCCCTTGTACAGCAGGTAGTTTTTTAACTGATGTGTCAGAATAAGAGACAAATTTTCTCTGAGTCTATCCATCCGCTGCCCTAGAGTCATAAGAGGACAGGATCTGACCGCAATCAGTGAATATTAAAAATTGACCTAATAATGCATAATTTTGAGATTTTTTAGTATGGATCAACATGCTATCTTGGAATCATGTCGATTGGAGGCAACATGTGGATTCTTGGAGATGTTTTCATTCGTCCTTATTATACTGTTTTCGACCATGGAAATAAGAGAGTTGGATTTGCAACAAGTGTTTCTCAATAAGATGATTCACTTATGAACTTATCTTAGTTAATCGAAATAAAAATGCAATCATGTATCAATCGAAATAAAAACTTAATCAAAAAAAGTTGATTGAGCAAGCCGACGGAAAGGACTCTATTTAGTTTTAGGCTTAGCCTAACAATTGTAAGCCTAAAGCTTAACTTAGGGCTTACGCTTAGGCTTAGCCTTAGCTTTAGGCTTAGGCCTTAGGCTTAGGCTTAGCCTTAGGCTAAGCTTAATAAAGCGATTTGATCGTTGTTTCCGGATCCGATCTAGATCAGTTTTGGATCGGACGTCCGACCCAGATGACTCTAGATGGGACGTCTGATCTGGAATTTAGACTCCAATTCTGAATCGGACGTCCAAATCGGATTCAGACAAAATTCTGGATCGGATGCAACACACATCTCATATTTTAGTTGCATTTGGCTGCATTAGTGGTTGAGAAACGAGTTTCAGTGTCTTACCTACCTTTGTTTTTACACAAAATTCTCGTGTAATAAACAAGTATGAGGAAGTTTATCTTCATGGGTATAAATAATCGTTTCATTAAAACCATTTTATGGCAGGATCACCCAAAGCTCGTTTATATTTTTGAGTTCTTCTCATTCATTATAAAACGAGTGTTGAGAATGGGTATCGACTGGTTGTTTTAATTAATTTAAATGATCGTTTGGATATTTTTTATAATTTCAATATCGATTGGATATTCTTCAGCTCAATATAAGTAAGTGTTGATTCAACAC
This sequence comes from Acrobeloides obliquus, assembly GCA_034698545.1. Lineage (NCBI taxonomy): Eukaryota > Metazoa > Nematoda > Chromadorea > Rhabditida > Cephalobidae > Acrobeloides > Acrobeloides obliquus. Next base: position 2,491 of record JAQGBS010000980.1, on the reverse strand, counting down.
TGTTGAAATTAAGTACCAAATGATTTCTTAGAGTTTCCATTCCTGGAGGAGTTCAAATCAAACGATCACATTTTAACCGAAGTCAGATAGAAAATGATTTACAATCAAAATATAGTAATCTCCTGACAGCAACACGGAATGCTGCTTCTTCTTTTACATCACTTTATGTCTCGACACAGAGTTTAACTGCATATGGAGTAGTAAGTGTTCCAATTTAGATGGGGTTAGTTCGAAGATCCAAAAATTGTCGCGACCTACTCCTTCCCCTGATTAAAGACGCTTTTTTGTCTCTCATGTTTGGCGTCCCCTCCTTCACTCCACATTCAATCGACCCATGCTCTCGCAATCCTTCGACCCAACTCTTTCGTAAGAGGTCCTAGACCAGATTTTTTCTTAAAAGGGGATGAAAAGAAGGAACTATTCTCCAAAAAAAATTTTTGTAAAATCACTTCTCTAGGGTAATTTTATGCAAAAAATCGACTACACACACTTCCGAAATTTGAAAACGTCATCTTGACCTAGTTTTGATCACTAGGGCCTTTCGTACCCCTCCCCCTCGGGGAGGGGGGATCGAGAGACCCTTTTGATCAAAACCAGGTCAAAATGACGTTTTCAAATTTCCCAATTCTTTTTTGTCTATGCTTTGAGAGGATATGTCGATGACCTAAGTGTTTTTTTTAGCTTCCACAGGTTTCGGATCGTTTCTCCAACTTGTTAGCCTCATTTTGATTAAGTGTTATTAGATTTTCATAAGAGAAACTTAAAAAATTTTAGGGCTCCTACTACGCAGGATATATCACCATCGGAACACCTCCACAACAATTTCTAATTGTATTCGACACCGGCTCTTCAAATTTATGGGTACCTTATCAGAAAGGGGCTGAGAAAAAACATAAAAAGCACAACACCTTTAATTGTAATATTTCGACTACATGTAAGAGTACAAAGAGACGGATTTCGATAAAATACGGAAAAGGGATGGCAAAAGGACCGATAATGAAAGATATAGTTTGCGTAAGTTTAGAATCCGAAATAAAACCAAACATTTAATTTTAGCTAGACGGTTTAGGTGTTGACGCTTGTACTAATAAAAATCAACGTTTTGCTTGTGTGACAAAGAAAACTGTGAAGGTAGGTCTCAAGAAAGGTAAAAACTAGAATTAGGAGACTAATAGAAAATGGATCGATTTTGGTTTCGGTTTTTCTCGAACGGTTTTGATTTCGACTTTTTTCGATCTCAGTTTCCTAACTCTAGTAAAAATTGTTCCAAACCTCAAAACTACTTTTTATCTACATCATTTTTTTCAAATATATGAAAAATTTTGATGAAATAAGTGGCAAGAAGTGATCCTAGAGGGGTGTAAACCAATGGAAAACCGGGGAAAGGAGCCATTTCAGTGTTGAGCTTTTGCCCTGTGTGGTGTCTAACGTGTCTTTGACTGTTTTTTAGCTTATTTCCGATAAAAGTTAGAGCTTTTCAGAGGACCGACCCTGAATTCAATCTTACTTAAACTTCTATATTATTCAAGTTGTTCACCCCTACTTTCCAAAAGATCCACAGCAAACAAAGTTTTCCACAGAAGCATTTTCACGGTTCGTGAATGATCTCAATCGATTTCCCGTAATAAATTACCCCTAAAAGCATATTCAAAAAAACTTTTTCGGAGATTCGCCCCTCCAAGGTTAGCATAAACAAAATTTAACTTTTCAGGGAGTTTTCGACGGAATCCTTGGAATGGCATGGAATTCTATGTCAGTAGGAAAAATTAAACAACCAATCGATCAAATTTTTCGAAACAAATCCAATTGTCCGGAAAAAGTATTCGCCTTTTGGTTGAATCCAAATACAGAGAAAACTACCGGAGGTGGTGAAATGTCTATATGCGGGATCGATTCAACTAAATATACAGTAAGAAAGTTTTGTTTCATAGAATTTTTTGGGGTAAATCTAACGATCTTTGGATCACCTGAATAACGATTAATGAGTAGGTGTGTTCAAAAAAGCACATGTTATGAAAGTACAAGAGGTTATTCGTACAATCCATAGATCGACCAATTAACAACGATTAAGTGATAAGCCGTTTCACAACAAATTTAAAAAATTCGTATTTACGAGATTTTTTTAATCTCTTAAACGGGTTTGAGTCTAAGAAAGGCCACAGAATTGGATGAAATTCAAAAAAAATTATAGATATTCCTCAAGCTCATAGAGGGACAAAAGGCAAACCAAAGAAAAATGGCTAGCATATAGATGAGTCCGATGAAATCCGAACCCCCCAAGCATCACCAATTTTATAATTCTTCAAAAAATATATCATTTAGGGTGAAATAACCTGGATTCCACTTGCTAAAACTGACTATTGGCGTATCAAAATAAACTCCGTTTATTTTGGAAATCAACTAATAGGCAACACAACATTTGGCATCGTCGACACTGGAACATCACTCGTAGCCGGTCCACCTTCCACCATCGACGTGATCCTAACACTTG
>JAQGBS010000979.1:0-17830 GCA_034698545.1 Acrobeloides obliquus | reverse complement strand
AAAATGCAATTTTCTCGGGTTTCCTGAGCTTTTTAGGTCCCCAAATAAACTTCACAAAACCCCTTGGTGTAATTTTTGATGAGGAATCGAATGCACCCACTCTCGTTTCATAAAAAAATTGAATTTTTTAAAAAATTGGATTTTTAGGGGGTAACTCCCTCTTTTTTAATTTTTATAACAAAATTTTGTTAAAAATTAATATTGTCATCGTGTTCCCCATAGCCGAAAACCCCATGTAAAAAAATTATCGGGTTTGGAGACATTTTTAAATTCGCAGTTTTTTAATTTTTAGGGGGTAACCCCTAATTTGTACAACAATTTTTGTTATTTTTTGAATCAATGGGTGCTGGTGTGCTAGCACCCATCAGAACCCAGCGCCCATGGGTGCTTTTGGGTGCCAGGTGCTAGCACCCACGGGTGCTAGCACCCACAGGTGCTAGCACCCATAGGTGCTAGCACCCATTGGGTGCGATGGGTGCTTTTGGGTGCTGGGTGCTAGCACCTTTTCGGACCCTGGTTAAGAAACATACTTTGTTCCAGTACCGTAACCAGGATTTTTTCATGGGGTTGGAAGGATGTTTGTTTACACATAAAAACACGTGTTACTTTTTCAATTTTAAATAAAATGTATTTCAAGGAAAAAGACAAAAGATGTTTATAAGTAGGAAGCAAATAATATTTACTTCGTGTGAATTTCTCGAAAGCCCATGCTACAAGTTTTGTTATATCTGCACGCAAAATAATGCTTATATAAAGTTTAAAAAGTAATCAAAGACAGATCGAAAAATTACTGTGTACTTATTTTGTTGAAGCTCTTTCATTTTTTCTAGATATAATACAGCTTTGCCTACTATATCTATTCCAATAACAACATTATATTTTATAACATAAATGGACAATAACGCAGAATTTGTGGCTAATTTCTGCTTGGGAGTACAATTGATTAAGAGTTCTACCAAAAGAAATGCACTATGGTATAACACGACCGCCATAACAGCAATGACTTATGGGTTACTAACACTGTTAGTGAATTTTCGCGTGTATACTGTGTTGCTAAAGAATCGAAAAATGAATGACTTTTCCAGCACGTTTTACACCGTTTTTATCATTGCTAGCGTTGTGGTAAGAATATGGCAACATACATTAACAAGGAGGGGGGTATCGGCCGTTTTTTGGAGAATTTTTTCAAATTTTGACCCTTGCCACCACCTTTTTGAAATTTTGGTACACCGTAAGAGGTGTTGCAAAAAGCAATAATTTACTTATTTTAGGACTCTTGTTGGTGGGTCTCAAATCAACTCAAAGACCATGTTGGCTTGGCACCAGCGTTGCATTTTATGTTGGGTTGGATCCCATCAACTGGCTTCGTCATCTCACTCTGGTTCTTTATATTGGTCTACTTTATGTATGCTGATATGCTAATCACTGTTTTGATATCATTCAATCGTTTTCTTACTATAGTTTTTCCTAATGGTGACATGGTATGTGATGGTGCTCAATCAAAATCTCAAATTTAGATATGGAAAAAAGTGTTTCCATTTGGTTTGTTAATAGTCTTCTTGCTTCCACTCGTTTTTACATGGGATATATGGTTAAACAATGTTGTCATATGTACCATAGAAAATTATGGAAATCTTTATATCTACATAAATCAGCTCAATGAGTTCGCATATGGGGTAAGAAATCAAAATTTTGGTGTTTGCGAAAAATGATTTTAGATTCAAATCAACTTGGGCGAATTTAGTGTGGCTATATGCACAGCTATAATCAATGCTATTTTGAATCTTTCAATAGTTCTCTCAGTTATCTGGCAGCGTAAACAAATTTCCAGCAATATGGAAAAAAAGACATTTAAACTTGTTAAAGGGTTAGTTTTTTTACTTTTAATTATGTATAAAAAATTTTCTACTTTTAGTCCAGAAATAAGGTTGCTTATAATATCTTGCATCATGTTTTTTAACCAATGTTCGTATAGTTCAATCCATGTAAATCCAATCAATATAACTAAAGGAATCTAAAACAACAAATTTTTAGCTTCTATTTTTCATCAGTAAATTTGTACCAAGCAATGATCGCAATGCTGTTGTGTTCGAAGTGAGTAGATTTGTGATCGACTTTATGTGCTTATCTCCCATTTGGATTCTTTTAATAGTGAACAAGCGTCTTAGAAAAATCACTTTTCCAAGAATTGTTTTTGATTCAGGTGTTTCAGTGAAGCCGGTTACTGTCACAAGGAGTATCGCATTCACTCGAGAGACAAAATAAATTGTTATTGAGCTTAAAATTTTAATGATTATGATAATTGTTTAAAGGTTTATTTAATTGAGTTAAACTTATCCATTGATATTTTTTATTTTCAAGACAATGCATAAAACCTTGACAAATCTTGTTAAAATCATTTAAACAGAACAAATATTATGTCACAGGGATGGGACACAATTTGTTGTTTGGCAATAATCCATGCACTCATCACGGAAATCGAAAAACAGAAAATGAGTGGTAAGGGTCAAAAATATTATCTCCAATCGACTCAACTCGCCGAGCGCTTCAAAATGATACTATATTGGGGTTTGATCCATGGTCGAGTGGCTAAAGTGACAGATTTGTAGTTTATAGGTTGCGGGTTCGAATCAAACATCGAATTTAAAGTTCTTCAAATTCCATGAAAATTTTTGCATATCCCTATTTTGGTCTCTAAAACACGTTGCTTTCGTTGTGTGATTTCGAAACCTTTTCATTTTTGGCCATTAAATACTATTGGAGCTGTATAGTAAGTTTAGGTTTTAACAAAGGAAAATCATTATTACTGTACGACTCCAGCAACGAATTTTCAATGAAAATTGAATTTTCTAATGGAAAACCGTAAAAAACAGTAAAAAAATTATAAAAATTTATATTTAAAAAAAATTAAAATTGATTTAAAAATGGTTAAAAATAGTTTAAAAAATTATTATTTTTCTATTTTTACCCCAATTTTTCCAAATTCCAAAATTTTGTGTGATCGACTCCAAAACCGTTGCGCAGTGCGCGATCGTTTCCTTGAATTAGTTGGGGGTTTGGAGGAGGTAGTTCAGATGTGGGCGGTACTGTAGGTAAGTTTTGAAAAAATGAATATTTTTTCAAAAAATTTTTCTAGATGCAGAGGGGTACTGTAATTCGTTTTTTGTGTGGTAAAAATGGTTAAAAAACAATTTTGGTCAAAAAGTCGCATATTTGGGCCAATATAGCCATATTTGACGATTTTTTAATGAAACAATAGTATTTTGTTGAAAAAATTGGACATTTTTGATGAAATTAATTTTTTCAAAAACATAAGGGGGATCCTTAGAAATCAGGCACCTAGGGAAGGGGGTCTATAGACCCCTTGAAATTGGGAAAACAAAAAATTTTCCTGGAAATAGATATAGTAGGCAGAGCTGTATTATATCTAAAAAAAATGAAAGAACTTCAATAAAATAAGTACACAGCAATTATCCGATCTGGCTTTGAGTACTTTTTAAATTTTATATAAGCGTTATTTTATGTGAACATCTAAATATGGCAAAACAGATAGCAGCAGTTCTCACATGAAGAGAAAGAATATTTACTTTGTACTCTTCATAAACTTTTTTCTCTTTTCCTTGAAATGCATTTTAATTAATACTCGGAGGACCGATCACGACCTTGGTGTATATGACTATTCCCAGTTATGTTGATTACGAAAGCTAAAATAAAAATTTTACTTTATAAAATTTCGAACTAATGACCTTGAACTTTGCCCCATGTTGAAAATTGGATGTCTCTAGTAAAATAGGAATATTCCAGAAACCCTAAATGCTTGAGACTCGGTTTTGAGTCATTGAAAAGCTGAGGTCACGCGCTACAACTTTTTTGAACATTACAAAACCTCTTTTTCGAGTAGAAAAAAAGTTAGCCGCACGCATACCCTGATTTTGTTGACCGAGTTTTTGACAAAGATTGACATTTTAAACCATGTTGCAGGTCTATTTATCCAAAATGATCTAACAATCATAAATTTTTCGCTATAGTCCATACCGGTGAAACAACTCAATTTTGGACAAAAAGAATTTAGTTAACATAGGTTTTGGGGGGTTTGAACACTAAAAGTATCGAAAAATCACCATTTTTCCAACATAAATTGGTTTGTAGCTAGTAAATTTGTGTTTAAACATACCAAACCCTTTAGGTATTTGACCACTTTTTTGAAATCATGGTCAAAAAATAAGGAGTCGATTCCTCCCAATTTTTACCCTATATATGACCAATCATACGTGTAAAAACTTTGTTTCTGTTAAAAACCAAATTTTCTGATAAAGTGGTTCGCCCTTTAAATTTACCAAAAGGTGTTTCAAAGGAAAATTGGGTTTTTTCAACGAAAAATGGTTTAAAATTTCTTTAAAAAGTTGTGGCCCAATTTAAAAGCTTTATTTTATTTTTAACCTATAAATGAGTAATATCGGGTATGCAAAAAAAATTTTGGAGCTAGTGGCAATTGTGGGCCCATGTGAACAGGATGTAGAATCAACTTTGAGGAATCATTTTCAAGTCATGTTTTTGCATATTTGTGGCGAATTTTTCGTGTATAATTTCTATGTTGTTTATAACAAAAATAACTTATTTAAAACAAGACCAAAAAAACCAATTCGAATTAAACAAAACAATATCAATGACATGGATAAAGTTCAGTGACATGTTCCCAAAAATTGTAGAATACTTCCGTAGTTTGACCAAAGTGCTCACGCCACAATGATATGGCTTTTCAATTGATTATCATGGATGCCTTTCTTTTGTCGAACAACGGATTTAAACTCATCCCACTTTCTTTCAATTTTTGGGTCTGGTAGCGCGTGATAGGATCAACGAAATGGCGAGCATGGCGCACTAGAAGGTGCACCAACCACTTTGAAAATCGAACAATTCCCCTATACGCTCTCCATTCATCGAAATAGACGACGGAGCCAGGTCGAATATGGCGTAGAATATGAGGCAGTAAGTCGATTGCCCGACGACATCGTACAGGCTAAGGTTAAGAATTCGGTCATATTTTCGATTTTGACAAAACATACCTATGATGGGGGATTGAAACGGAAATGACATACCTATAAATCGGATATTATACAGTCTTAACCAAACAATCCCTTCAGATTCGAGTTCCCAATGTCGAAAACCGTCTATTATAAAAAAATTAGCGAGTTTGGTCTCCCCAGAATAGGAAATATAAAAAAATTTTCGCGGCTCAAAAGTGCGCGTAATAAACTCCTTGCGTCGAAAAATCCCAGGAGTGCCATTTCTGACCTCCTAGCCCACTTGTACGATTTATGGACAATGATGGGTTCAAAAACATGTTTTGTTTCCAGTAGCCAGGATTTTTTCATGGGGTTGGGGTACAAGATACAACAAATTTCAGAAATTTTGATGAAAAACATAAGGGGATCCTTTAATTTTTTTAAACTTTTTTTGCCCTTGTGGGGTGCATGTACCCTCTGTACCTCATCGATATGACACAGTTTTGTTGGGCAGATGCCAGTTGGTGACATAGATTTGTGTCACCAACTAGCAATGTTACCAACTGGCATCTGCCCGTTTTTTTCAGTTTCCAATTCGTACCGTGCTGTACCGGTCACATTATGGTACCAATTGTTGGCTCTCTTATCAGCTGCCCTGAACCTCACCCCCATTTCCCAACATGGTTTTTTAAACACAGAAGAAAAAAATTTCCTTAAAACACTTTTTTTGCTGTGAGAAATTAAATAATTTATATCTCATGATTGAGGCCATTTCTATGTAAACCATTCAGACCATTTTCTTTTGTATACATATCAAATGCGTGAGAAATTTTTTTCAAAAACTCATGGTTGAAATCATTTCTATGTAAATTATACTAATATCATGAAATCTGTTTACACATAAACACGTATGAAACTTTTTAATTTAAAATTTTAATTAAAAAATTTTTCAATTTAACTAAAATTTTAATTAAAACAATGTTATTGCCTATTTAAAATATGAGAATTTTCCGGCATTTCACAGAAAAAGACAAAAGATGCTTGAGAAAAGTAAGAAGCAAGTAATATTTAATACATGTGATCTCGGCACCCATGCATATGTTTCGTGAATTTAGCACGCAAAATAACGCTTATATAAGGCTTAAAAAGTAGTCAAAGTCAAATCGAAAAATTGCTGTTTACTTATTTTGTTGAAGCTCTTTCATTTCTTCTAGATATAATACAGCTCCGACTATATCAATTCCAATAACAACATTATATCTTATAACATAAATGAACATTACCGAAGAATATTTAGCTGATTTCTGCTTGGCAATACAAAAGATTAAGAGTTCTACCCAAAAAGACGTCATATGGTATAACACGACCGTCATAGCAGCTATGACTTACGGGTTACTAACACTGTTAGTGAATTTTCGAGTTTATACTGTGTTGATAAAGAATCGAAAAATGAAGGAATTTTCTAGCACGTTTTACATCATTTTTATCATTGCTAGCGTTACGGTAAGAATACGGCGACCAAGATTTCGAACAAGTGGTGGCAAGAGTCAAAATTTAAAAAAATCGCAAATCGACTCAGCTCGCCGTGCACTTCAAAACGAGTACCATATCATAAGCTTTGGGGGTTTGACCATCTGAATGGCTAACATGTTAGGCCTTCACTCATAGGGCGCAGGTTCAATCCCGCGCTCTATGTGTGAAGGCCGCACACGTTAGACATTCGGCCAAGGTCAAATCTCCAAAACTCCATGACATGATACTCTTTTTGAAGCGCTCGGTAAGCTAAGTCGTTTGGCGAAATTTTTTTAAATTTTGACACTTGCCACTACCTTTTCAAAGTTTTGGTATCAGATGTTGCAAAAAGTAATAATTTGCTTATTTAGGACTCTTGTTGGTGGGTTTCAAATCAACTCAAAGACCATGTTGGCAATGCACCAGCATTTCATTTTATGTTGAGTTGGATCCCAGCAACTGGCTTCGTCATCTCATTCTGGTTCTTTATATTGGCCTATTTTATGTTCGTTGATATGTTCATCACAGTTTTGGTGTCATTCAATCGTTTCCTCACTATAGTTTATTCTAATGGTGACATGGTATGTGATGGTGCTGAATAAAAAATCTCAAATTTAGATATGGAAAAAAGTGTTTCCATTTGGTTTGCTAATAGCCTTCTTGTTTCCAATTGTTTTTACATATGGTATATGGTTCAACTATGTTCTCATATGTACCATAGACAATTATGGAAATCTTTATATGTACATAAATCAGATCGATGATTATTATGGAGTGAGAGATCAAAATTTGGATGTTCGCGAAAAATGATTTTAGATTCAAATCAACTTGGGCGAATTTAGTGTGGCTATATGCACAGCTATAATCAATGCTATTTTGAATCTTTCAACAATTCTTTCGGTTATTTGGCAGCGTAAACAAATTTCCAAAAATCAAGAATCCAAAAAGATATTTAAAAGTGTTAAAGGGTGAGTTGTTGTACTTTTGATTATGTATAAAAAATTCTCTACTTTTAGCCCAGAAATAAAGTTGCTTATAATATCTTGCATCATGTTTTTTAACCAATGTTCGTATAGTTCAATCCATGTAAATCCAATCATATAACTAAAGGAATCTAAAACAACAAATTTTTAGTTTATATTTTTCATTGGTAGATATTTCCCAAGCCCAGAGCGCAATGCTGTTGTATTCGAAGTGAGTAGATTTGTGATCGACTTCATGTGCTTATCGCCCATTTGGATTCTTTTAATAGTGAACAAGCGACTCAGGAAAATGACTTTTCCAATAATTGTTTTTGATTCGAGTACTTCAGTGCAGTCGGTTAGTGCTATAAAGGCGTCTAGATTGTTTTTAGTGAGAAAATAAATTGATATCGAGCTTAAAATTTTTGGTACTACTAAGGATTAGTGACCCCACTTAGCGTGATTTTTTTCAAAAAAATTTTTTAGCTTTTTTATTTAAAAGAGGCCTCTCTAGAGGTATCATTATGCGGGAAATTGATTTACGCATTGACAAAACATGAAAACGAGTTTTTTTCGGAAATAAGACGTATATACTCTTGTGATTCTTGTTAAAAATGTGGCCATAAAGAGTTACATGCTTATGAAGTAGATACGTCTTATTTTCCGAAAAAACTCATTTTCATGTTTTGTCAATGCGATCAATCGATTTCGGCATAACGTTACCCCTAGAGAGATCATTTCCAAAGATAAAAGGCTAAAAAATTTATTGAAAAAATCACGTTAATTGAGGTTGCTAATCCTTAGTAGTACCAAATTTTTTAATGGCTATTGAGCTTAAAATTGTTTAAAAATTTATTTAATTTAAATTATCCATTGATACTCTGTTTATTTTCTTTTTATTTTCAAGATAATGAATAAAACATTGACGAATCTGGTTAAAATCATTTAAACAGAACAAATATTGTGTCACAGAAATGGGTACATCATTTGTTGTTTGGCAATAAGCCATACAGAGATCGAAAAACCGAAAGGATCAAAAATATTGTCGCTAATCGACTCAGCTCGTCAAGCGCTTCAAAACGAGTACCATATGACGGGGTTTTGGGGGTTTGACCCATGGTAGTGGCTAAAGTCCATCGGCAATGTGCACAATCGATTTCTGGCATAGAAAAGTCCCCTATAGGGTTATTTTGGTGGAAATAAAAAATATGAAAATTTTTGAAAAAATCGCCTGAACATCGCAAAAATCTCTTTTTTGCCCACCCTGTATTAAGCAAAAATCAATGCCGCAAAGGAAAAATTAAGCCTGCGCCGTTGATTTTTGCAAATCACATGGCCGTACCGGGGGTACATGTGCCCCCCCCAAGGCCAAAAAAAGTTTAAAAAATCCAAAGGGTCTCCTTTATGTTCAAAATGACTAAAATGTTTGGAAAAATTTTTTTTGGGACCCAGTGCTGTAGACAGAAAAATTTTTAGAGGGTAATTTATGGATTTTCCCTAGAATTATTTGATTTCGCAAAATCATCATTTTTTGAATGAATTTTTGGAATTTTACTCCGGGTAATTATACTCACCATCCTCTGCATACGACACTGCTTGTACCCCTCACTCCTATAAAAAAATCCTGGATACGGCTTAATCTTGAAGATACTTCTCGCACCCTGAATCAGCTTATTTTTTGAGAAAATTTGAAAAATCGCGCAAAAATAGGGTACATCAGGGTAAGGGAACTGTTTTCGAAGGGCATATATTTTTTTCCTCACGGAAAATACTTTTTTTCTCACGGAAAATATTTTTTTCTCACGGATACTTTTTTCTTCACGGAAAATCTTTTTTCTCTCACGGTTTTTTTCTCTATATTGTTTTTATGATAGTTGCAACATTTTTCTAACAAGGCCTAGGCCTTAGGCTTAGGCCTAGGCCTTAGACTTTAGGCCTTTAGGCTTAGGCTTTAGGCTTAGGCTTAGGCTTAGGCTTAGGCCTTAGCCTACTGCAGAAAAAATTTGTAGGGGGAGAGAAAATATTTGCCGAGAAAAAATATTTTCCGTGAGAAAAAAAGTATTTTCCGTGAGGAAAAAAATAGGATCCTTTTCGAAGTTCGTCAATGCGCATAATCTATTTCTTACATATAAAACAGGTTCTATTTTTTCGCACCAATATTCTGGATTCGGATTCGGATTCAGAAGCTGAATTCGAATTATAAATCTCAATCTGGATTCAGAATTCGGATTCGGATTTTGGATTCTGAATTGGATTCGGATTCTGAATTCGGATTCAGAATCCGAATCCAGATTCAGAATCCGGATTCGGATTCTGAATCCAGATTCTGAATCGGATTCTTAATCAGAACCCGGATTCAGAATCTGAATTCTGAATCTAGATTGAAAATTATAATTCGGTTTTCCCAACTCTTTGGTATGACCAAGACCGTGTTAGGATTTCATTCAAGGGGTAAATTTTACCAAAGGGTGTTTCAAGGGAAAATTGTTTTTTTTTCAACGAAAAATGGTTTAAAATTTCTTTAAAAAGTCTTGTGCCCCATATTTAAAAGATTTATTTTATTTTTAACTTATAAAAAAGTAATATCGGAAATGCAAAAAAAATTTTTGGAGAAAGTGGCAATTGTGGGTCCAAGTGACCAGGATGTAGGATTGACTTTGAGAAACCATTTTCATGTCATGTTTTTGCATATTTGTGGCGAATTTTTCGTGTCTAATTTCTGTGTTGTCAATAACAAAAATAATTTAGCTCTCATTTTTGGGATTTTTTTGGGCAATGGTAGTGCAATTGAACGGTAGCCAGGAGGTCCGGATTGGAGTCCCGGTCGGGTTTGAAAATTTTTGCCCAATTTCAAAAATAATTTATTTAAAACAAAACCATAATAAAATCCTTGCGTCGAAAAATCCCGGGAGTGACATTTGTGACCTCCTAGTCCACTTGTACGATTTATGGACAATGATGGGTTAAAAAACATGTTTTGTTTCCAGTAGCCAGGATTTTTTCATGGGGTTGGGATACAAGATACAAAAAATTTCAAAAATTTTGTTCAAATATAAGAGGACCCTTTGGTTTTTTAAAACTTTTTTTGGCACTTGTGGGGTACATGTACCTCCTGTACCACATCGTTATGGCACTGTTATGTTTGGAAGATGCCAGTTGGTGACATAGATTTATGTCACCAACTGGTATCTGCCCTTTTTCTTCAGTTTCCAATTCGTACTGTGCTATCCAGGTCGCATTCCGGTACCGATTGTTGGCTCTGTTATCAGCTGCCCTGACCCTCATCTCCCACATGGTTTTTTAAACACAGAAGAAAAACAATTTCCTTAAAACACTTTGTTGCTGTGAGAAGTTTTCACATAAATTATTTAAAAATAATTTATGTCTCATGATTGAGGCCATTTCTATGTAAATCATTCAGACCATTTTCTTTTATATACATATCAAATGCGTGAGAAATTTTTTTCAAAAACTCATGGTTGAAATCATTTCTATGTAAATCATACTAATATCATGAAATTTTATTTACACATAAAAACGCATGAAAATTTTTAATTTAAAATTTTAATCAAAACAATTTTTCAATTTTAATTAAAAAAATGTTTAAAATTTGTGAATTTCATCATTTCCGGAAAAAGAGAAAAGATGTTTGTGAAAAGTAGAAAGCAAGTAATACTTATTACATGTGAGCTCGACAAAAATTTTCTTTTGTCTCGAGTGTGTTTACACATCAAAAAGGTTTTTAGTTAACATGTAATAAAAAAATTTTAATTAAAATGTTATTGTCTATTTAAAATCTGAGAATTTTCCGGCATTTCACGGAATAAGACAAAAGAAAAGTTTGAGAAAAGTGAGAAGCAAATAATCTTTCCCTTCATGTGATCTCGAATGCCCATGCTATAAGTTTTGCCATATTTAGATCTGCACGCAAAATAACGCATATATAAAGCTTAAAAAGTACTCAAAGCCAGATCGGAAAAATTACCCATAAAAGTTATATGATATAACCCTTTTCATGGCTAGCTTTACAAAAAGTGACGGCTATTGGCAAAGTGAATAAAGTAGTTAACTGTCCGATCTTGCAAGTTAAGCAACACAATCTGGCAAGTTCTGACAAGTTTTGTTTTTTTCTTGGATCTGGAAGATCTGGCAAGTTGGGCATCCAAGTTCAATTCTCACAGAGTCAAAACTTTTTTTTCAAAATTATTTTTAATTTTCAGAGAGAAAAATTTTTGCTTGTCCCTTGAATTGCAATTAGATCTAATTATTGAAACAAAAATTTGTTCTTCGAAATTGTTAGAGCGTGCACCGTTCCTTTAACTTGCCAGATTTATTCTGTTTAAATGATTGTAACAAGATTCATCAATTTTTTATGCATTATCTTGAAAATAAAAAGATTATTAATGGATAATTTTAATTCAATTAAATAAACCGTTTTAAACAATTTTAATCTCGATAATCATTCAACATTTAAGCTCGATATCAATTTATTTTTTCTCTAAAGACAATCCAGACGCCTTTGTGATAGTAACTGAAACACTCGAACTAGAAACAAATCTTGGAAAAGTGATTTTCCTAAGACGCTTGTTCAATATTAAAAGAATCCAAATGGGAGATAAGCACATAAAATCGATCACAAATCTACTCACTTCGAACACAACAGAATTGCGATCATTGCTTGGTACAAATTTACTAATGAAAAATAGAAGCTAAAAATTTGTTGTTTTTTTAGTTACATTGATTGAATTTACATGGATTGAACTATACGAACATTGGTTAACAAACATGATGCAAGATATTATAAGCAACCTTATTTCTGGACTAAAAGTAGAGAATTTTTTATAATAATTAAAAGTACAACAACTAACCCTTTAACATTTTTAAATATCTTTTTGGATTCTTGATTCTTAGAAATTTGTTTATGCTGCCAAATAACCGAGATAATTGTTGAAAGATTCAAAATAGCATTGATTATAGCTGAGCTTAAAGCCACACTAAATTCGCCCAAGTTGATTTGAATCTAAAATAATTTTTTGCGAACACCAGAATTTTGATTTCTCACTCCATATGCAAACTCATTGAGTTCATTTATGTAGATATAAAGATTTCCATAATTTTCTATGGTATATATTACAGCATTGTTTAACCAAATATCCCATGTAAAAACGAGTGGCAACAAGAAGACTATTAGTAAACCAAATGGAAACACTTTTTTCCATATCTAAATCTGAGATTTTTTATTCAGCACCATCACATACCATATCACCATTAGAAAAAACTATAGTGGGAAAACGATTGAATGACACCAAAACAGTGATTAACATATCGGCATGCATAAAGTAGACTAATATAAAGAACCAGAGTGAGATAATGAAGCCAGTTGATGGAATCCAACTCAATATAAAATGCAACGATGGTGCCAAGCCAACATGGTCTTTGAGTTGATTTGAAACCCACCAACAAGAGTCCTAAAATAAGTAAATTAGTAAATTACAGGGTGTTGTTACGTAGGCTGCTTGCGCATATAACTCAAGATATAGTTTTATACGCCTTTTATCGGCAATCAAATAACATTTGCAATTTATTTATCTTGGAGCCAAATTTTTTGCAACTCGGCCTTGTGTCGCGTGGTCAGCACTTGCGACGTCGCAGACTGTCGCGCGACGTATCGTGAGACAGTAACTATAAACAACATTGGAAAAATTTTTCGTCACCCTGCATTTGAGCGGCCATTAATATATTTTTGCGTCACCCTGTATTTGAGCAGCCATTAATATTCCTTAGAAATTCTCTTGTTTCCATTTTAATTTTGTTTAAACATTAAAACGATTCTTCCTTTCATTTTTTATTTTGGAAATTTCTCTTGCACCAAAAGATTTCTATATATTTGTTCCACCCAAAAATCGTTTGCTTTGAGAAGAGTGTTCTCTCGTTAGTTCCTTTCGGCGTTTATTGATTGACCTTTTTTCTCTTTCGCGACCAACCATCATCCAAACGACAGAAGAGACCATGAACAAACATAATGATTATTGACTTTTTGGATGGGGGTTATCGTCGTTTTGGGTGGCGATTGGATTTTTGATTTTTAGAAATTTGACTGAAATTTGATTTTTTAGTCAATTTTTGGCGCTAGGAACAAATCTACTCGACTGTAGATTAGATCCGGATCTACGCGTAGATTTAGATTTTGAAGTTTAAGAGACACTTTCTTGAACATTCGAAGGTCCGGTATAACTTTCGATTCGGATCTAATCTACGTATAGGGTAGATTCGTTCCTAGTGCTCGATTTTTTAAACGAAAAAGTTGCCCCTCATTGATTTTCAAAAGAATTTTCTTCATAACAGAAATTTTTTCACAAAAGGTGATGTTCTACAAAATTTCTTCTCATACCACGAACAACTTTGTAGAATATTGCTTGTTGTGAAAAAAGTTTTTTATGAAGAAAGTCTATGAAAAATCATGAGGTGGTAACTTTTTTCGTTCAACCCTGTAATTTTGTGTAAATAATTTTGAAACAATTTTAGATTCAAATTTTTCTACTATATAATTTTTAGATAAAAACGGGTATAATGGCAACTTTAGTTGAAAATCCAAATCTCTTTTTGCCACACTATAATCGCAACAATTTTCATATATCAGCAAATTTTCGCCGAGAAATTGAGCAAATTGCAGGGGTACAAGTTGAACATGGAGCTAGATACTATTTGGTAGGTGTCATTTCAACGCTAAATTTTACGGAGAACAATTTTGTAGAACATCACTTTCCCAGGAAAAATCATTTTTGGGGTTAAAAATCGATTTTTTCGATACAAACCCCTACTTTTCATAGAAATTTGCATAAAAGTGGCTATAACTTTGTTCTACACAATCAAAAATTGATAGTAAAGGATAATTTCAAAAAAAAAGCGAAATTTTACGGGGAACAATTTTGTAGAACATCAATTTCCCGGAAAAATCATTTTTGGAGTTTTTTGCAATATCTCATGATTTTTATCTAAAACAAATTATTTTAGGTCTATTGGAAAGATGGCGCTAACAAAATGTCTTGGGAACCTGAAGAAAACCTCGACTTTGCAGAAACCGCTGTCAACTGCTTTATCACTAATCTAATCACCAACTTTGTTAATGAAAATGCTCGTTTATCTAAAAAAGAACCACCGCGAAAAAAACTAGTTGCCATGCGAAAACCAACTGAAAATCAACAAAAAGCCCCAACTTCGCAGCCAAAAACTAACAGGAGTCAAGAAGTAGTGGAAAACGTAATTTTTTAAGATATTTTTTGACATAAATTTTTTTAGAATCAAAATATGCCAACATTTAATACTACTGCAACAGCGGAGATTGTTATAAGAGATGCTATACAAGAAATAAAGGTTGAGGACGATGAAGTTGATGTAGGAACTTCTGTCATTATTCCAGAAAATGAAATTTTGACAAGTGCTACAGCAACGGCAACAGGTGCAAATTTACTAAGTTTTGTGTCAAAAATAATATCCGTTGGCATGCGGTATCTGCAAATTTGAGCTCCTGTCTGCGTGAAATTTTTTTCTCAGTCTCCCCCTCCCTCCGTAAAATTTTTCAGCAACCCAACTTTGGTGGTGGTATAAATTTTTCAGTAAAAAAATTTCAGCCACTACTACGATCGGAAACTCTGTTACGGATAATCTATTGAATACTATTGTTTCTATGGCTGCTGGCAAGATTCCGCAAACCATATCAGCTCCTTCTTCAGAAAATGGTTTTTCAAATAATTTTGAAATGTCTGACGCACCAGGATCGTCTTCATCTACTCAAAACAATAATATCAAACAAGAAATCCCGGAGACCTCGGAATTTGATGATGAAGGAGTAATTTTGGCACAGCATACATTTTATATGTTGTTATCCAATTTTAGTCAAATTCTCAAATTTTCGCTTCGATGTCTGCCAACAATAGCTTTGCCGAATTTCAAGCTCAAAATGAGAGCAAGCTCAACTTTTCTCTACCTGTTCAACTGACTCAAAATCAGACTCAAACTAAAAGTAAGTTTTAAGAATTGCCCCCAAATGTAAAAAAAAGTTCATCTCATCTGAACTTTTTTGAAATCATGGCTGAGATTTAATCAGCATTTTGTAAAAATACAGACTTCCAAAATTACATGCATATTTTCTCCTTTTTTGTCTTTTTTTATATCTTTTTTTTACATATCCGTTTACTTTTTATCAATGACGTAATTTCAATCAGCGAACGAAGGGGGTGCATATCTCTTTCAATTTTCGAAAAAAATTCAGCCGGTGGATGGAGAGGGTGCACATCTCATTCGAAAAATTTTGTGTTAAAATCCTGTATTTTAAGCAAAGGCGCATAATTTTTGAAAAAATGCGTGTTTTTAAGTTAAAAATGCTCAAAAAAATTCTATTTTTGTTGATTAAAAAATAGAAAATTTAAAAAATAGAACATTTTTGGTTAAAAAATGAAAAGTTTTGGTCAAAATTAGACCAAGATTTTTGGGCAAAACAAAATGGGGGATCAAGGGGAAAAATTTTCAATCTCTCTTGAAATGGGGGATGTGTACACTCTTGCATCCATCTGAATTACGCTACTGCGTTTTATGTCTATTTAATGTTCTGTTTTTGGTTGAGGTAGGGATCCAAAAAAATTGTTTTTGACTTTATTTCAAAAATTAACAAATTATTTTTAGATGACAAAAAGATACGCTTTTCCGGAGCATCTACCTCAACCGATTTTGGCTATGCTCATTTCACCAGCTCAAAAGGTGGTAAACATGCCTCCATTATATATAGATCCAAGCGGCATCCGGGTACAGTCATAAGATATTGTTTTAAGAGGTACTAGCAGAACGAGGCACCTTCGGCGTCTTGGAATAAAGAATAAGAGCTTATTCTTTATTCCAATATGCTGAAGACGCCTTTCCTCTATTTAGAAGCAGGGCCTCCCTGATCAGGATTGTCCTCATGATTGATATATGCTGGGGGTACCCGACCCTAAAGCCCTATATATGGGGTGGGGGTATAGAGCCCTATAGGGATTGGGGAATCGAATTTTAAAAACAACTTATGCCGTTCGTCATAGCTCGGTGAGAGAAGTAGAACGATAAAGTGGGGATTCTCGTCCTGACCCAAAACACCCCTTTTTAGGCAATATCCCTGCGTGATCGTGGGGGGGGGGAGAGGGAGGTACCCCATGATATGGTACTCGATCGAACAAAAAAATTAATAATCAAGTCAAATTTTTGAAACTTCTAGCCAAAGCAGTGATCCAAATGGAACGACACATTATATTTGCCTAGGCTGTAAAAAATTAAAGATGAGAAATAAAGATTTACCCCCAATACCCCGTATTCCGATTTTGGATGGAAAGTTTTTAGCAGATCCAGAAAATACGCCAGAACGTGGTCATTATTGTATTTCTTATTCGATGGAGGATTTGTGATTCTTTTGTAAATTTTTAAAAAATTCTTTGACCAATTTTTTACTTAAAAAAATTAAAATGTCAAAATAATTTTTGGCTTTTTTATTAGACTCTTACACAAATTTTCAAACAGTTTTAATCTAACTATTCACCTATTTTGCCATATATTATTTTCCTGCATTTATTTCTTATATTCGTTTCTTATTTCTGAAATTATTTCTTTTTTTACAGAGTGTAAAAAAGATTTTTCGAATTTTAAAATTTTTCAAGACGCTTTTGAAAGGTTCAGCATCATTTGTTTGCTTGTTTAATTTTATAATTCTTTTCTATGTTAAAATTGGTTTCTATTCTCAACTCTATCTTTAATTTAAAATGCGAAATTTGAGCTTAATAAAAAATTTTCATTTCCAGCGTTTTATACGTTTGTTTTGAATTTCATTTGTTTCATAGATTTGATGAAACAAACACAAGTGCTGGTTTTTTGCCTTTAGGGGGTTTTGCTGCAAAAAAAGTTTTCAAAAATCAAAATTTTTGTCCTTATGGGACCGAACCTGGCGGTACCAACGTTGCTTAAATTTTTATGATTCTACGAGTGGCGCTATGGACCACTTGACTATGCTGTACCAAACTTTTCGCTCGATTGCTGAAACGGACTATACAGGATTATTTTTGTAAAAGTTTAAAAACTTGTAAATAATTGAAAAAATAGCGCAAATTCGCAAAAATCCAGTTTTTCGTCAACGTTTTATTCTTTTTTTGTTAAGTTATCTGTAACTACAGGGTTTATTAAAGGTTGCAATTTTTTATATACTTTTTATGACTTGGTAATAAAATTTCGATTATTTGGAAGTCTGTATTTAAAAAAAATCTTCAAAAATTGTGCAATTCCAAATTTAGGCATTCAACATAGATGTAACATTTGTGAAAAGTCTTTCAA
>JAQGBS010000978.1:0-17841 GCA_034698545.1 Acrobeloides obliquus | reverse complement strand
TAGATCATTGAACGAGTTTCGCAATGCTTCATGGAGCCATCAGACAAAATTAGTGTCGTAGAATCTCCATTATTGTTTACTTTCTTTTTGGATTATCATGAAATGCTATTTACAGTGCCAGGTGAATTGTATAAAATTGTGGATAATGAATTGCATACAAGGCTTGAACAAAAAGTAAAACGTCGTAAAAATTAAAATTTCATTCCTGTGGTCGCCAGATGCGTCGGGCATAGGTGCACAAGGGGGAGGGGGACTGTCTCTTTCCTATGTCGTCGTATCGGGGACAAAAATGATAAAACATGTTGTATTTTGACCCGAGACAACAAGTTTTTTACCAAAACATGTCGTATTTTGATCCGAGACAACAAGTAGTACCAAAATTTACATATTTTTTACCAAAAATACGACATTTTTACGTTTGACGACCAAAAAAGGTCAAAACATGTCGTTTTCAAAAAAATTTCAAAAACATATTGTACTTGGATAACCGCCTCTCCTTGTGCACCTATAGCGTCGGGAGAAGAGTCGATCAAGGAGGAGGGGTACTTTTGTAAAAAAAATTTTCAGTAGAAAAAATGTCTTATTACAACGAACTTATATGCATACTTTTAGTGCCAGAGAACAGAAAGACGCCGATCTTCTCAAACGCCACCAGCTCCAATGCCATTCTGTGAAAGAATAGACTCAAAAACATACCAGGAACAACAAAGAGAAACAGATAACCAACTTTTAAAGTTGCTTGATACAATTATAGAATGCAAAGATATTAGTAAAGATGAAAAAACTAAAAAGCTTAAAAATGTAAGTGTAAAACTTCTAGCAGCAACTAAAATTTAAAAATTTGAAAAAAAACTCTCTCCTCTATATGATATATTCTGATAATTCAATTTTTATGCTGCTGGGTATCGAACCCTGCGTTGAAAAATGAACGACTGCTGTGCTACCGACTGCGCCATTTTGATCGATTTCGCTTATTTCTACCTATTTAGCGCATCCCAAGAAGGATGCGTATTTTTGTTTTGTTTTTGAGTGTTATTATGCCTATTTTTAAGGGTTTTGCTCGTTATCTTGTGTCAGAATTTTTTCGCTTGTGAATTTTTTCAGACCAAGAGCATTACAATCATACATGGGCAAGCAGGGGGGGAGGGTACTGGGCCCCAAAATACGAATTGGTCCCAAGGTTACTGACCATAAAAAACGTCGACAGGCGAAAAAGTCGAAATACGAATTCATTCTCGATTTATGAATTCGTATACGAATTTTCACAACGAATTCAGTCTGGGCGGCTTCCCAAATACGAATTGATCCATTAATTTTTCCCCCCCGATACGACTAATTAGGGGGGATACAGTACCCCCCTTGCCCATGTATAATTACAATGATGGGTCGCTTGTAACAATGATGGGTTCCCACTAAAGAATATAGAAAAAAAGTCCAAAAAACGAATGCGACTTTTGGTGGGTCTATCGTTTTTCCCCCGCAAAATTTCTCAAAAACTGCGCATTTAATTTTTTCTTTTTGTTCTAATAGTTGAATAAAAGTGGTAAAAAGAAAATGACGTCGCGCTTTTTTCGTTCATGTTTTGTGTTGTTCGTACAAATGAAATTTTTTTAGTTCAAGAAAACTTATCCTCAATTATATGAACTGCGATTTCCGCCAACAACTGCCGAGAATGGTCCAAAAACGCATCGTCCAGCTTTGATTTCAAGAATTAGAAGTTTTATGAACTGACTTGTCACATTTTAATCTGTGTGTATTTTTTATCTTTAAAATTGATTATTTACAGGGTGGCCCAATAAAAAGTGGCTTTTTGTGATTTTTTGGGTCCCGGCTCATAAGGATTTTCTCCATAGCAGAAATTTTTTCACAAAAAGTGATGTTCTAAAAAGTTGTCCCTGAGATCACGACGGACAACTTTGTAGAACCTCACTTTTTGTGAAAAAATGTTTGTTATAAAGAAAAACCGTGTGAACTGGGTCCCAAAAAATCGCAAAAAGCTACTTTTTTATGGGCCACGCTGTAGATAAATAATTTCTTAGAAAAAATAAACTCTATGTTATTGCAAGATTCAAAAAATCTATGCGCGCATAGCTTAATGGCTAGAATGTTGACCATTGTGCTAAAATTGGAGAAAATTTGAAATTTTAATTTCACTCTATTCAGCTTGTCGAGACGAGTAGGAAGAATGCCATAACGTTGGGTCTTCCATCACGATCCCATGTCCGAGTGGCTAAAATGACAGATTTGCAGTTTATGAGCTCGGGTTTGAATTCCGTTTCGAATTTAAAATTGTCCAAATTTAATGAAAATTTTTGCATATCTCTAGCTTAGCCTCTAAGACATTTTGCAATCATTTTTGGGTTAGTACTTGCTGTGGTTGTATAGTAAGGGTAGGTTTTATAAAACAAAATCACTATTACTAATAGCTTCAGAAAATATTTACTGATGTAAAAATGACTGCAAAGTGTCTTAGAGGCGAAGATAAGCAAAAATTTTCATTGAATTTGGATAACTTTAATTCGAAGCGGGATTCGAACCGTAGCCTATAAACTGCAAATCTGTCACTTTAGCTACTCGGCCACGGGCTCGAGATCGAAAACCCCATGCCATGGTATTCGTTCTACACGTCTCGGCGAGCTGAGTCGAATGACATGACTCATCATTTTTAAAATTGCGATTTTCTCCAATTTTGGCGGAAAACAAAATCGATTGCGCGCATTTCTGAAACTTGAAAATGCTTCTCTGACCCATATTCAGGAAAAATGATAGGTGTATTGAAGCAAAACTGAACTAAAGGTCGGGTTTCAGCCGGAAAACAACAGTCTAGGGGTTTTCTAGGTGCGGAATCAATTGCTATCATTGCCGATTTTCGTTGTGAAATCTTTTTAGAAAGTATAACCCTCGTAGGGTACCTACTTCCTGTGATCAAAATAAAAAAATTCCTTCAAATTCGAGTTCTCCATGTCGAAAAACTCTACGTACAAAATTAGCAAATTTGGAAAATTTTTTGAAAATTCGAATTTTTTACCCATTGGTCCTCAAAAGGAAAAATTGAAAAATTAAATTTTTTGCGGCTCAGCAATGTGCGCAATCGATTCCTCGCATAGAAAAATCCCATATGGAGTCATTTTAATCAAGATTTGTGGTTGTGTTTGGGGTTATGCCTTAGGTACATAGAGACTTAGTGGTGTTACCGTATGGGCGAGTCGCTACACTGTAATAACCTTTATCCACCAGAGTATAATAGTAACAATACTAACATATTAACAGAATGAGTTAGACAACATCACTAGAATACTACACATGGGACACTGAATTGGCCTGGGTAGAGAATGGGCGCTTGGATGGCCACGCTTCAGGAGCGAGAAACGCGGATAGGTGCACTCGGCCGATGAAGCCATATGAACGTACCCATCACAGATTCGATTGAATCTGCAAAATCTTGTTATTTATTGAATAACTCAATATAGTCGATCTAGTTATAATTTTATGGGATCAAAAATTCGATTTTTGGCCAAAAATCATAAAATTCGAATAAAATAGCTATACCTTTTAATTTCCACATTTAAAATCGACGTTTATAGGTCAATTTTGACTTAAGCATTCATGGAAAACAACTTGATAGAACATCACTTTCCCGGAAAAATCATTTAAGGGGCCAAAAATCGCGCGCATTCCCGAACCCTGCAAACACTTCCTTGACCCTGATTCAGGGAAAAATTGAATTTTTGAAGAGAAAATTGTCGTTTTTCACTTTTCAAAACCCAATCGTTTTCTTGAATCAGGACCAGGGAAGCATTTTATAGGTTCGGGAATGCGCGCAATCGATTCCTCGCATAAAATTATCCCTAGAAACGTAAATTTACCTTTAGAAAAATAAGGAAATTTCTTACGTCATTGTATATTTTTGAACATATGTTTAAAAAAATACAATGACGTAAGAAATTTTCTTTTATGAGTCATATGACTAACAATGAGTGAGCAAATAAAAATAGCAAGGCAGTAGAATAAAATCATTTGTTTATGCTCATGCCCATCGTTTTGTTCTCTCCATGAGATGGTACTGACTGATTTTTGATTTTTTTCAATTTCTCTTTTGAAAAAATTTTCCTTTGCTAACTTTGGACTTTATTTAAAATTTTTACCATTCTTATATTTTTGTTTCATTTTAATAAAATGTTTAGATTTTGTATTCACAAAATGGGACAATTCGACTCAAAATCTTGCTTAAAAGAATCAAATATGCCACCCGATATGATCCAGTTTGCAATCCGAGTTGTAAGTCAAGTCGTTGAACAACATCGTCATTATGGCAAAGGTGGACAAAGCCAAAACACCGGTGCATATTTATACGACGACCAAAAAATATGTGATGATATAAATCGTGCTTTTCTTTCGCAATACGGTGGAAGATGGTTTTGTATTGCGGGACCGCATGCAGTCTTTCCCGAGCTTCCAAGACCGACAAAATTTATTTATTTTGAACATTCTACTGGATGGGGTTATGGATCTCAAAAATATCGAATTTTTATTTATAGCTATGATCAGTATGCCCCATCGGCTTCTGCGCCACCACCAGCTTATGCTCAAAAAGTTCCATTTTCCTGATTTTGAAATTATAAATTTGATTTTAATATTTTAAAATTTGTTTGTGTATAAAGATTAGTATTGGTTAAAAATAAAGATTTTTGTAAAATTTAAAAGCCTAATCGTAAATGTTTCTCTAGAATATTTTGCTTTTATTTTTTATATAGGTAAATAACACATAAAGTTACCAATTTACAAATTTTTGGTACATATATTTCCATTGAGACGCAGGAATGGCTTCTCCTTTTTCCAAATTTTTGTGGGATTTGCTCCACTCGAATTTTGATGTATCAAAATCTTTTGCCCACTCCTTACCATAATCTGCCTAAAAAACTTTTACAACATTATCTTTAAAAAAATATTTCCATGCCTCAATAACTTTATCAATATTGCATGGCAAATACATTAAATGGTCTAATAAATCTCCTGTACAAATTTCTTTTATCCTTGGATAGTTCCATCTCAGTTTTTGTCGTTCTGCAACAAGCATTCCGGCTACATAGGAACCACCTCTTTCTTTGTCTTTATACACATAAAATAAATCCATTTTGATATTATCTTTATAAACACTAAGCTCCATAGAATCGTTTGGCTAAATTTGGGATTTAAAAAAGTTTGAGAACAACTGACCATGCCTAACTTCCAATACAATGTAAAATCTGAGGAAGTTTTTAGATCTTCAATAAGAGTTTCAGAATGTTCTTCAGATAACATGCCAAAATCTATATCAGTGGTATGAGGTATAATAGAGCATTCTCGGTGCCAGCCTAAAATAAAAAAAATAGTCAGTGTTGTATCCAGAAGAAGGAAGGGAATAAGGGGAAAGAATAAAGGCGTAAACCTGGGGCCAAGATTTTTTCACGAATCCCCATTTTTACGGTCGTTTGGTGTTTCAAAACTTATTTATGTTTTTGAGGATTTCTCAAAAAATACAAAGCTAATCCTGATAGTTTTGGTGTCGTTAGAAAGCTGGATTTCGTAGCAGTCGAATGACACCAAAATCATGCTATAACTCTTTCTGGTTGAGGAGTTATTGCATAATTAATAAAAAATGGAGTTTGTTGACATTTTTTAATAATTATGCAATATCTTCGTAACCAGAAAGAGTTAGGACATGATTTTAATGTCATTTGATCATTACGAAATCCAACTTTCTAACGACACCAAAACTATTAGGATTGGCTTTGTATTTCCAGAGAAATCCTCAAAAACATAAAAAACGTTTAAATGTCAAGTTTCGAAACATCGAAAGACCATTTTTACAAAATAAATTTACCCACAATACGGTTTTTTGTGAAAAAAAATTTGCTGAAACTCTAAAATTTAAAAACGAGTCACATCATTCGACTCAGCTCAATGAGACGCGTAAAACGAATACCATAACATGAGGTTTTCCATCCCGAGCCCAAACTATAAATCTGTCACTTTAGCCACTCGGCCATGATTTCGGGCTAAAAAGCCTCATGTTATGGTATTCGTTTTACCCATCTTGTTGAGCTGAGTCGAATGACTTGTCTCGTTTTTAAAATTTCGAGTTTCCGCCAATTTTTGCCAAAAAAACGTGAAAGTGATGTTTTACAAAGCTGTTACCCAAAAATGAAATGACCCTCTCTACGATTTTTAACTTATAAAAAAACATCAATCGGGGTCCCCGTTTTTTCCGATTTCCAGTTATGAATATTTCACCTAGTAGAGATCCACCCATAAGAAAGCCAGTAACAGTATATTTAGCTAAGAGATCTCGAAATAATGCCATATTCTTGATAAATGTCAATGGAATAATCTGTTTTGTTGAAGGAATTCTTCCCATCACATTAACTTTTTTACAATCTAAAAATCGGCCATGCTTCCAACTCCATAAAAATTTATCAATATCTTTTGGTATTAGAACATCAATAGAATTGTTATGAAGATTGATTTTGGTAGGCACGGTTTCGAATCTGGAATCAAAGAAATATGTGTTACAAGGGAAAAATGCACAGTAGGAGTGGAAAACAACGGGCAATGATCAACCCGAGAGTCCAAAAAGGCAAGGACTTAAGTTACATAGATAAGCCCCCTTCCCCGAAATCCAAACCTAGCCACGCTCGTGGGCTGGCCCAGACTGAGCCGAGAGATGGTACCAGTGGCATAGGCAAGGAGGGAAGGCGTCCCTTAGTGGGCCAAAATTTTAAAAAATCCCTACACATAAGGGTACTTAAAAAAACGTAAAAGTGATGTTTTACAAAGCTGTTACCCAACAATTGTGATCTAAAATGATCCCTCTCTACGATTTTTTTACTACCCTTATGTTTTTTGAAAAAAATCGGCCTTTTTGAGGAAAGTGTCCCCCCCCCTCTAGCCGAACCTTCTGCCTACACCAATGGATGGCCCTTGAATGCTCTAAAGCTCTTGAGCTTCCTGAGTCATTACAGTGCCTAAATTCGGCCCTTTTTTATACTCCATTGTGGCTCGGCTCAGACGGCTCAGGTCGGGCTGGGTAAAGTCAAGGTCTGGTCTTTTCCACTTCTAATACACACCTTGTAAGTGCTCGCTTTGTATTTTTATGTCGAAAAATAATGTAATCTTTAGCAGGATCATCAAAGATATAAATAAGTTGAATATTCAATAAAATATTGTGAATATTTGAAACTATAGTAGGCGAAGCAAATAAAATTTTCCTTTTTAACACATCTAAACTGGTATTAGAATCTTGTTTAATAAGTTTTAATACATATTCGTCTACTAGAAGAATTTTCTTATCAAATTGATTTTGCGTAATAGTCTTATATGCAAATTTTGAATCAAAATGTCTACTACCAAATAACATAGTAATTAAGAAAAATAAAGATCCAATAATTATATATTTTAACATAATGATCATGACGGATCAAACCACCACCCAACTAGCCTAGTCAGTTTTGCCTTCACAACATGACTGAGAATTTGTTAAACTGTATAATTTTACTTTCGTGATGAATATTTATGAGTCACATTTAAAATCTATAACTTTCATGAGAAAGTTGTGGCAAAGCAAAACGAATGGATGATGTCGATACAAAAACAAATAGATTTGCACAAACTTTATACCAAATGTTAATAAATGATTGCATGAGGTACAAATAAAATACTAAGGCATCAAGAAATTAATATAAAAGATTGATATGTAAAGAGTTAAAGCTACATATATAAACCACGGCTTCTGAAAATCGGGAAAAGTCTTTCTAGCTGGGAAATCTATATTGAAATAAACTTCAGGGTGCTATATAGGGCCTAAAAAACATATCCTACTGTTTTTTTAAAATGTGAAAATTCTCTTTTTTTGAGCCTGTTGCAGTTGGTAATACTACATAGTCGAAATTCAATACGAGCAATTAAGTAATCGCCATAATGTAATGGCTCGGTGCGCTGCCAAGGAGTTTGGCATCACCAGTAGACCAAAGTGTGCGAAAAAGTGAGCCATCCAAAAAAATTAACATGATATTTTGCGGCAAAATCAATTCGTCGCAAGTGGGAGCTGATCCCGATACCTTCTGAATCGAAGCCGAAAACACTACCACTGAACCATCTTAGCCATTCAAACAAAATTTTAAAATTGCTTTTTATTTCACATAATTTTTTACAAATAAAAATATAAATTCATTTTTCATGATTTTTTGTAAGTAAGTAAAATCGGAATGCTCTTTCAGAATCTTTAAAAAATTTGAGATCCTTTTTTTCTAGTTTGAAGTATTGAATGGCGTTTTTAAGGACCTTAGAAGGGTTGCGAGACAAAAATTTGTTCGGATTCTTGTAGAGCTCGAAATGAGAAGTATTTTTTTAAATTATCGAAAAAGCATTTAAAATGGCTGAGATATCCTTAAAACCGATGGTAGATGACTTTTGATCCTGCAGGGTACTCAAGAGTTTTTGTGGAGAAAAATTAAAATATGCAAAAAGTTTGGTCAGGGGTTCGAACCAGGGCACACCGGGTCCTAAAAACGTAATTTTTCACATTTTTGGAAAAACGGTTGATATGTTTTTAGGCCCTAAATATCACTCTGAAATGTATTTCACTATAGATTGCTCGGATAGAAACACTTTTCTCAATTTTCAGGAGCCATGAAACAACTGCATAAAAGAGGCATTTCTTTCAATTTAGAAATATCTAGATTTCAAACTAACGACATACGTTCGATAGATAGAAGCAAAACACCGCAGCACCAAGAAAAAATAAAATAATTATAAGAATAATTGAGCATATAGCCGCAACAACTTTTTTCTAATAATGCAAGATCCAAATTTAAAATTCTAAAGCTTACCTTGATATTTCTATCCCGAATTTTATTGGCAGTTACGACATTTTTTTTAGCAATATGTACATAATAATTGGCAGAATTGATGTTCTCTTCAATATTATTCAAAATTTCTCCCTTTAAAAGCGTAAATTATTGCTTTAAACAGCAGAGATAACCTGGTTTTCAACTAGCATGCTCAAATCTTGAAAAATTTCATGAAGTTCTTCAATACTTGCTTCAAGTTTCAAAATATCTGCATGCCGTGATTTTATATCTTCAAAAATATCTGTCTTATTTCGTTCTGCCATAAATATCTATAAAGTTGTTTTAAAAATTGAAATAAAGAGAGATCTACCGAGACCATATCAAAAATATGACCATTTTTAATAGCCTCTTCAATTGCATCATTATCCATTTCAACACCAGCTAAAATTAAAATAATTTTGGACAAAAAATTTTGCCTCTCCAAAATGAAATCCTAGAACCGCCACTATGCGCGACCCATTCCCATCCTTCTGAAAATGTGCGAGACTACCTCCCATACTTTCTAATAATTTTGTTAATATTTGTAATTTTCAATTTTTTTGAACTTTATATTGAGAAAAGTACAGTCGACTGTACTTTTCGATAAGCCTCGATAAGCCACCACCCTGGGCCTAAGGTGGCGGCTTAGCGAGTACCTCGTTCATATAAATTACACAAATTTTTACCAGACCCAGGGAGGCGGCTTAAACGATCATTTGATACGCGGTCTTTAAAAAGCGATCACTTCGCACGAAGTCTTTAAAAGTTATGAAAAACGACCACTTTGTATGAAGTCCTTTTACAACTTTTACAAACTCGAATTACGAAGTATTTATCGTAAGAGGAGACCCTTATGTTTTTTCAAGATTTTTGACCCCTTACAACGAATAGGGTGTGCCTTTCACACCCTTTTTCATGTATGCACACTATTAATTCAAATCCACACCCTATTGAACTCAAGATTTCAGTTTCGTTTTGCTTATTATATTGCAAAAATCTAAAGCTAAATAATAAAATTTCAAATCTTCTATCGTCGACTTACAGATTTGAAGATATGATCGAATCCTTTGCTGTGATTTTTCACGGTATATGACTTGTTCATTGTTAAATTCTATCATCAAATTATGAAATTTGTGATTTGTAGTCATAATCTAAAAATTTTAGATTACAGTACTTGGGAGCAGTGGCGTAGGCAAAGGGGTGAAGGGGGCAGGTGCCCCCTTCACCCCTTTGCCTACGATTTTTCACGGTATATGAAGTGGGCCAAAATTAAAAAAATCCCTATACATAAGGGTTTCCCCGAAAAAAATTAACCATTTTCCTAATGGTCCCCCTTTTATGTTTTTGCCCAAAACTTTTGAAAAACTTTTTCAAAATCCAAATGATCCCCCATTACGATTTTTCACCAAAATTGTCCAATTTTTTCACCAAAAAATCTAAATTTTCTGAGCATTTCCAGCTTAAAAAGATATTTTCATGAAAAAAAATTTTTTGCGTCAATAAGCGCGAAAAAACATGGGGGGGACCAAGGTGATTTTAAAATTTTTGTAAAACTCAAAAAATCATTTTGCTCCCTCTTATATTTTTGCCCAAAATTTTTAAAAAAACATAATGGGAACCAAGGGGGCTCACTCACAGAATGTCAAATTTTCTTGGGTGTTTACACGTATGCTCGGGAGTATCCTTACATGGTTTTTCTTTATTCTAAAATTTGCTTCGGATTCGACTAAGTATTTTATATCATGATTCAGTGCTTTAAAAATGTTTTACAAGGTTTTACTATGAATGATAATACCTTTTAATACATTGTTTATCGAATATGAATGGGATTTAAATGATTCAACCTCGAAATTAAGTTTTTTACTCAATGCTAAAAAGGATGTAGTAAAATATTGAAGAATTATTTACTTGGATCAGCAAATGGTGATTTTAATATAATATCATGAATTTCTCTCATATCCTTCAAATACTCTTTCATTTCATCCATTTTGTTATGCAAATTTTTAATCTGTTCCAAAAACTAAAAGAATCTTTTATATGAATGAAATTCTTTTTCAGTGCTGTAGGCAGCATTTCTCTTTTGGGGACATAGTTGAACATTTTTTTTAAATTGTTGAGCAAAAATAAGGAATTTTTAGGAATTTTTTTTCAATTTTCCTCTTTGGGGAAGGGAACTTACATTGACATAGGCAAGAGGGTAGGTGCCCCCTAGTGGACCAAAATTTTAAAAAAAGTCCTAATCAAAAGGGTTAGGGATTTTTTTACCATCTAGAAATTCACCTTCCTAGCCGATCCTTCTCCCTGAGCCACTTGGGATATGTCCCCCTTATCCCATTGAACAGGTACGTAGCGAGTAGGGAGGGGGAGGGGGCAATCCAGGAAATTCTCCCCCCCCCCCCCGAAATAAGAAAATGAAAAAAACGACCGAAACCATAACCGATGAGTTGAAAACCCGATTAAAAAACCGAAACCGTAGCCGATAGACACCAAAAAACCAAACGATTTTTATCGGTTATCTCTGCTCTAGGGACCCTTATATAAAATTTCCCCTCCCCCAAAATGAAAATTCCCGCTAGGCAGGCCTCCGTTGAATACGGCACTGCTCTGTTCACTGTGGACTCTCGACACAAATTTTGTATCATGTTAATTTTTTAAAAACAATTATGATAAATATCTCTATTGAGAAAAAGTTTTACACTTTTTTGTTATTAAAAAACTGCTTACAGTTTCAACATCTTCCCAGTGTTCTTCATTTAAAAATACTGAACTTTCTGAAGGAAAAGACTGAGAGTGAAACAGTTTTCTTTCAAGGCGGTCATCAGCTTGAGTGTTATTAATCATCATTGATTTTCTCTTAAAATTAGAACTGAAAAATGAAACTGCATTATTAAATATATACTTGAAATTCTTGCAGACGATCTTTCACCATATTTGTTTCAAAAATCAAGGCACACAAATAAATTTTGACTAATTATCATAAGAGAATACTAAAAATTTATTCAAATGATTTATAACAAAAATTTGATATTTCAAGGAAGAAAATTTTCCAAAATTTCCCCTTCCCCTAAATCTAAAAATTTATAGAAAACTCCCCCCAAACCTGGACCAAAACTACGACGCTGGCACGAGCCCATTTTTTGTTAGCATGTGGCGCTCCCATATTGGGTCGGGTTTGGGGAGGTTTGTACATGTGTGCTGGCTGCACTCATAAGTGAGACCGAAGATCGAGCTCGTACTGACCTCACTCGGAAGAAATACAGAAGGCTGAAGGCGCTCGGTCTTCTTGTTATGTTTAGAAAAAAAAGTTGTGACAGCGAGTGATTAACTTACATACCTGATATTACAAATGGTTTCATTTCCCTATGATGCATCTTTCAATTTATTAACATGTAAACATTGGTTCTAAATTATTGATAAAAGTCTAGTAGGTGTTAATCGGCTTTTCTTTCGAATTTTTCTTATAACAAAGAATTTATTGACGTGTATAAAATTGATTTTTCGAGGAAAAAAATCGTTATGCTCCCAAAAAGGGCAATTTTGCAATTTTTCAAGTTTTATACCAAAATAACTCTACATGGGGGTTTTCTATGCGAGAAATTTATTGTGTGCATTGCCGATCCTTGAAAACGCTTCGCTATTAGCCCAATTTCGCTTCAATACACAAATCTCTTCACTGAATCAGGGTCAGGAAAGCGTTTTCAAGGTTCGGCAATGTATGTATCGATTCATTGCATGGAACCCCCCCCCCTCGTAAAAAAAACTTGTAAAAAATTTGAAAAATCGCAAATTTGCTTTTTTTGGAGCACCCTATAGTTTTCCAAACAAAAATTCGATTTTTCAAAAACCTAGCTTAAAGGAATAACGAAAAATATACAGAATGTGGTAAAAGTTCTTGCCGCTTTCGCTAAATGGAACATGACCAACCTTGTCCAGTGTTTATCCTTGGAGAAGTTTCGTGCTCACGGGCCATTTACTTTACAAAACATGAGCGTACATCGTGTGAATATTATTGTGTTGACAGATGCTTTTTTTCAAGATTACACAAATTTGTTGGTGAGGCTGAAATAGAGATTGAAAAATAATTACAGGAGGTTTTCACCAGATTCCCCCATAATTACGATGCTGATTCTAGCGCAAGGAGGTCTCGGATAAAAGGCCTTAGCCCTGGTTCAGGGAAGATAGTAGGTGTATTGAAGCGAAAATCAAACATTTTCGGATTTTTATGAGAAGATCCAATTCCTTCCCTGAATCAGGGTCAAGGAAGCGTTTTCACGCTTCCGGGTTGCGCGCAATCGATTCCCATCCTAGAAAAATTTAAGAATCGACGGTTTTCTCATAAAAATCCGAAAATGTTTGATTTTTGCCTCAACACACCCACCCTATTCCTGAATCAGGGTCAAGGAAGCATTTTCACGTTTTGGGAATGCGCGCAATCGATTTTTTGCATGATTTTACCCCTATATAGGCTGTTTTGGCAAAAAATTTTTTTCGGAGAATGACCTCCAAATGAGTCCCCCTTTAAAAAATATCACAATTTATATTAGGTTGATGTAAAAGTCCTTTTGGGATTTTTTTGTTTATGTTTTTGTATCGTCTGACTGATATACGCAGGTTGTTTACATATGTTATCAGAGCTGATATACAGTTATTGCATGTTGACGAAATATCTTGCTTTTTATTTTTGTTAAACTTGACTACACATCGTGGTTTCACTCCATTTCTTCTAATATCAACCTCCCATAAACCACATAATGCACATAATTTACCATAAATATGCTCGTGGAACTACTGCTGCTCAAGCCGTTCGAAATATTAATGCCGTGTGTGGAGAAGACTCTATTACAGAATGCACATGCCTTTTCCGGGTGTGTTAAATCGAGTTTTAATGGGGGGAGCGCTAAATCGAGGTTTCACTGCATTACTTTTGCGGATCCCCCTTCGTGTAGGGCACTCTTGATTTCAAAAATAAAAACTTTCTTCGGATTCGTGTTATCTATACCCGAAAGCCCGAGTCAAAAAAATCAGCCAATTTGGAGAACTTTTTGAAAAATCAATTTTTGTACCCCGGTGGGGGCTGTCCTGTAAGCCCTTAAATGATTTTTTCAAGAATCGGACTTTCGGATTCGTGTTCCTCATATCCGAAAACCCCAAGTACAAAAAATCAGCCAATTTGAAGCACTTTTTGAAAATTTGAATTTTCGATTTTTGGTCCCTTTGAGGGGCAGGGGGTCCCGTAGACCCCATAGATAAGTTTTCTCAGAGTCGAGACATACTTTT
Source organism: Acrobeloides obliquus (assembly GCA_034698545.1). NCBI lineage: Eukaryota > Metazoa > Nematoda > Chromadorea > Rhabditida > Cephalobidae > Acrobeloides > Acrobeloides obliquus. The sequence goes on along the minus strand of JAQGBS010000978.1, from coordinate 3,697 downwards.
TTGGAATCAAGGCAGAATTCTGATTCGATTAAAAAAAGCTATTGCAGAACAAAAGTTAGTCCGTACAGACAGACAAAACGCATAATTCCCCTTTTTAAGTATAATTTAGGCAGTATGAACTTGTATTTTGTAGCTGATTATTTTGTTCCATCATTTTTATTGTGATCCATTTTTTAAACTCCTTGCATGCTCATTGCAAATTATGCGTTTTTGAAACAAGTTTTTGACGAAGATTTAAGTGTGTAATACAAATGCGTCGACTTTTCATGTGAAGATTCCTTCACTTGTCACTTAAAACCTTTTTAGTTTGCCTGACTAAAAAATCGATATTCATATTTGTATATTTTATAAAAATGACTATACATATTGATGGCATCGATGATTTTCATCATTCAAAAATTGATGAATTAAAAGAAGCTCTTGGAAAGGAATTACTCGATGCTACTCCGCTTTTTAATGACGATTTTTCGCTCTTGAGATGGTTGATTGCATGGAATTATAAAATCGGTACGCATAAATTGCTATAGTATAATCAAAAGATAATAACATTTGCCCTTACTTTCACGCCCCATCAAGGGCAACGCTAGTTCCATTGGGGGAGGGGAGGGGTCCACTTAAAAAATTTTTGGAAAAAATAGTAAAATTTTTTTTCAAAAAGCACATTTTGAGCGAAATTTTGTCGATTTTGATAAAAAATTGAAAAAAAAGCAACATTTTTGTTGAAAAATACGAAATTTTGGCTTAAAAAAGTCAAAATTTGAGCAGAAAGTAAAGAGGGACTATGAGGTAAATTTATTCATTTTCTGATTTTTATGGAGTCCACGACATACTTAGGCACAAGTGGTCCATATTTTCCAAAAAGTGTTGGTGTCCTTGTACCCATTTTTCGAACTCAACCAAAGCTCCCTAAATTTTAATTTTGATACCTTATTCAATGAATTTTAAATTTTTCAGACGATATTGTACCAAAATACAAGAAAGTGAGTAACATGATGAAATGTTTAAAATTGAATAATCTACCCGAAATTGACGATATCGATGAAATAAATATGTATACTCCAAACATCTTACCGGCTGCTAAATATTTTCCAAGTTAAATAAATTTAATTTTTTTAAAGAAAAATACTTTTTAGGTGGCATAATGGGGTTTGATCAAGAAGGAAATATTGTTTTTATGCACACTATGGGTAAAGTCTGCCCAAAAGAATTGTTTAAATGCGGAAAAGCTAGTAATTTGTTTTATTTGGCCTTAGTTGATGTTGCTTTGATTTATAAGCTTTTAAAGTATGCACTTTTCATTCGACAAAAATTATAACTGACCCTGATTTAGGCAATTTTTGTTTTAATATATCACCTCGCTCATGGTCCGTAGCCATGCCATAATTATGGGGGGGATGGATTGGAAACCCACCCCAATCTGAAAATTTATTAAATTTCCGGTAAAAAATGAAAATTTTTATGAAAAAGTCCCTAAACTCTTTCTTCAAATTTGGACCAAAATTACGAATCTGCTTGAGCTAGAAATCAATTTTGGGGGGAGGCGAAAAACCTCATTATTCTTAAGAAAATTTTGGAGCTATAACACAATAGGGGGCAATACAAGTGAAAAAATTTTCAAAAATTTTTTCTGGAAATTACCCCTCTAGGAGTAAAAACATGCAAGAAATCCGAATTTGATATTTTCGAAGCAAAAAAACACTTTCCTGATTCAGAGAATACCTGTGTATTGAAGCGAAAAGTCGCAAAAATGCTATTTTTACGACTTTGCGCTTCAACACACAAACCTTCCCTGAATCAGGAAAGTGTTTTTTCACTTCGAAAATGTCAAATTCGGATTCCTTGTATGTTTTTACCCATAGAGGGATAATTTCCAGAAAAATTTCTGAAAATTTTTTCAAGTGGGTGGCCCTCTATTGTGTAGTAGTCCAAAATTTTCAACATTTTCCATTTTTCTCATTAGAGTTTTCTTTTTTTCAAAGAAATTTCAGGTTTTGGTGTGGCATTTACCCCCTGTACTCACCTTTCCAACGATACTGCCTCTCTCCTTGATTCAAAGTCAAGGGGAGTCATTCTGAATTTTTGTCAAAAAATCGTTTTTCTGTGATAATAAACTTATTTAGACGACAAGAAATGAAATACAAAAAGAAATTAGGTGTAAAAATGATTATTGACCTAGAAGGCTGGAATATGGACTTGTTATATATGCCATGTGTAAAATTATATAAGAGCCTAATTCGCCTAATTCAAGTATTTATAAAATTATTTTTAACCTATTTCTCACTTTTAGGACGTCTTCCCAGATCTAGGAGTAATAATTTTAGTTATAAATGCACCTTCAATGATTAATATTATATACCCAATATTCAAGCCCGCATTTGCTGAAGAAACTCGCAAAAAATTTGTTTTTGCACCAAAGGATTATAAACCCAAGCTAATATCTGAAATTGGAGCAGAAAATGTATTCGAAAAATGGGGTGGTACAAAGATGCCTAAAAATGGGCTACCAACCGGCAGTTTGAATATCGGTGGTTTGCCTCCAGATAGCTTAATGTTTGTTTCAAATTACATAATTTTGTGATAAAAATTTGAATTTTTAGATATGATCCTGCTAAAAATCCATATCATATTGATAACAGTAATTTGAGTAAAATTAATGTTGGTGCAAGACAGAAATCTGAAATTAATATACATGTGGAAAAGACTGGTGCTGTGATTAGATGGTTCTTTTGGACTAGTGGGGAAATTGAATTTAGTATTGAATACGATGGTCATGAGGTAAGAAGAAAAGCTATAGGTTGGAACCAGTGGCAAAGTTAATAGGGCGCAGACTATGCAAGAATGGCGCCATGGCTGCGCAATTCCTTAGGAAGTTGAGCGTAAAATGGGGCAAAATTTTTTATAACTGTTTACTTTTGAAAAGTTGTTGAGAATATTGGGCTGATTAAAAAAAGGTAAAAATGCTCAATGAAGTTTTTTGTGAAAAAATAGTAGACTTTAGTCATTTTTGTTGAAAAATGGAAAATTTTGGCGACAAATCGTTATGGTGACCATTAGGATTTTTAGAAAAAAATTTCAAAAATTTCGAGCAAAAACATAAAAAGGACCCGGAGCTACTTCCGGCTCATATATATTGTCTTCAATTCAATTTTCTAAAAAATGGAAGCGTTTTTACGCGAAAATAACATCGCCAACGTGTTTTCCGCATAAAATTACCCCTATAGGATCATTTTGGAGAAAATTTCGAAAAATAAAATTTTTCGATTTTAGACCACGTTTAATGGGGGTATAGAGGGTGTCTCAGAATAAAGGGAACACCTGGAAATTTTTATTTTTACGCATGATTTTCTCCTTTTTTGATGATTTTTTTCTTTTTTCTTGTGTGTTTCTACCATGAGGAACACGATGGAACAAGAACCATTCAAAAATTCTATATTTAAAATTTTCGATTGTACAATGCCTGGCTGGCTTTTGAGTACAAAAATCATAATTTTTGGGAGGAATGGTTTTTTTGCCAAACATCTCATTTTTGGTAAAAGACTAAAAATGCATTTTTGTGGCAAAAATAACCATTTTTGACGATTTTTTATTGAAAAAATAACATTGTTTACCGAAAGAATTGAAAAAATTGACAATTTTAGGTTTGGCCAAAATTTCGCCTATCTACAGAATTTGTACCCGAATATGGTTCAATTGAATG
>JAQGBS010000977.1:0-17841 GCA_034698545.1 Acrobeloides obliquus | reverse complement strand
TGGTCCCCCCTTATGTTTTTGCCCAAATTTTTGAAAAATTTTCGAAAAAAACATAAGGGGGGACCAAGGTAAAAAATGTGGCCATTGATTACGTAATCATGGGGGGGGGGGTCAAAAAAATCCGAAATTTTGATTACGTAATATCTGGATGACCCCTAAGGAGTCACTCGGGGTGGGGATCAAGCTTGTTTGAAAATTTTATGTATATGTGGTTGTGCAAGTGTGTTTGGAGCCATACCCCTCCCCCATAGACAAAAAAATTTGGGGGAGGGGGGAGGTAATTTAATGATTTTCCCTAAAATTTTTTGATCTTTTTATATCAAAATCATCATTTTTTTAATTTTAGGAAGGAAAATACCCTTTCCCCTCTCCTTACTGCTTCCATCTCCCCCAAGATGCTATTTATGTAACATACTTTAAAAACAATACTATAATAAACCCATTTCCAAAGATTGAAAAAATTTGCAAAATCAGTATAAAAATATTGATACCCAAATAGTAATATGGACTCATGTTAACATCCATTAGACCCAAATATTAATGTTTTTGATTATAGTCTAGATTATAGTTTTATCATTTATGGTTAAATTGTAAATAATAAAAAAGCAATAATGATTCTTAACACTCGGAAGTTGAGAAAAACAATTTTGCGATTTTTCTTATCGTAGGCGGGTGGAGGGACGGGTCAGGGGCACCGGGAAGAGGGGGCTAAAGGTCTATATCCTCCAAAAACGGCCGAAAAACCGATGGGGTAAATAGCGAAAAAAATTTCTATCGAGGGGGTCCATGTTTGGACGAACCATTCCAGGTATGACCTCCTCGTAATTAAAAATTGACAAATTTTTTATGTATCCCCTCAAACTGAAGACGGTTTATTTGCCACAATACTTAAAAATTTTACGAATAGGGATGAGAGAGGTCTGTACCCCTTGTCCATCTAAAGTAATAATCACGTTTTTCGAGAACCATACATCGCCTCATTTAACAAGTCATGTGTCTAAGAAAGTTCTAGGTATAATTTTAGGTATAAAAAAATGATTATTGCCCTCAAAACCAATTACGTATTCATGGCGATAAATTTTTTGCCATTGATCGCTTCTTATGATTAAAATAAACTTAAAAAAAACATGTGCTTATACAACCCATTTAAAACACATTATCTCTAAGAATCGAGTTCTATTGGGATCTAGCCAGTAGCGGGCAAAAAAGAAAAGTTGTTTGGATAGACCAAGAATCAACGGCAGTGACCTATACTTCTGCGGCTCTTGGAGCTTTAACATTTTTGGTCTACATAATTTATATTTTCTTCAACATTGAGCATTAGTAAGTCCATCTGTAAAAATCATTCAAATTCAACAATTTAGCATGACCAATTTCCGTTTGGGATGCATCACATCATTAGTTTTGTTCATATCATTTTTCTTTATTACGTTTTCATGGCCATTCTTACCTGGTTACACCTATACAAAGGATATTTCATTCAAGACCTAAAAAAGCCACTTGAAAGGGCACTAAAACAACATTCATTGACAATTTCACGCCCTTCTTCTTCCATTCAATCCATCCTAAATTTGAGGGGGCAAGCCAGTAGCTTCTGTAAGGCGTGCCGGGCGCTTCGACCCCCTCCCCTTAGGCGGGATTTATACTTCAGTCGCGTCGCGCGACAGCCTGCGAAGTCGCAAGTGCTGGCCATGCGACGCCGCGCAACGCGACACAAGACCGAGTGGCAAAAAATTGGCTCCAAGAGGGATTCGAACTCGCGACCATGTGACCAAAAAGCCACTGCTTTGTCACTGCACCACCAAGGCTTGTTAATGGATAAACGTCTTTTCAGACCAAATACTAGTGACACATCACGACAGACTATAAATTCTAACTCGTGACACGTCGCGCGTCACAAAAATGCACTGTATCGTCGCGGTGAGAGTCCGAGCATTTTTTGTGAAATTTTTAGAGTTAAAAATCAGTTTTCCTGATCTAAGTATGGGTTCCTTAGGTCGCCGACAGTCGTTTTTGGCACTTTTGTGTTCAAATCGGGGTCGAAGAATCGATTGGCGTCGGTTTTATGCAAATCGGAGTCGATCCTGAAAAATCGATTTTTTTGACCCCCTACCTCCCAGGTCCACAGGGATGATGTTTCAGAATTTTTTTCTTTCGATTCCGTGATCAGGGACCAATATCCTATCGATTTTATCGGATATAAAAAAATTCCTGACCCTTGATCCGCCGGTCCGGTGATCCTTACATAGACTGTGTCTTAATCATTTTATTATAAACAATTCAATGCATGAATACCCTATTTCAATATTATCGAACAAAATTCTTCGTAGACACAATCTGAAGCACCGTTTTCCCTTCTATTGCTTGCAACAACTTGGAAAAACTCCTTTAGCAGCATTTTTAATCTCCGCATGCAATGTCATGTAAATCACACTATTCGTCACCCCAGCTAGCAGAAGGCATAGGATATAAAAAGAGCCAAAAGTTTTAAAAACTAGAAGGCCACACATTTCTGCAATACCAACAAATGCACTCGGGATCATCATAAATATTATTCCAGTAAGTAAAATCCCCAAGGAAAGACGGTTGGCCTGAAAAAGTGTATTTTTAGGGTTTTTCTTAATTTTTCATGCAAAAATAATAGCTCCAGTGATAAAATTCCTCCTATAGATCAAAATTAGAAAAAATTCAACCAAAGGAGAAAATAAAAAGAAATTTTCGACGCTGCTGGAAGTCGAACCCGCTCCAATATATGCAACTCTAGCACTTTAGCCATTTGACCACACGGGTCTAGTCGGAAACCGAACTGAATGTACCTCGTTTTACTCGTTTCATTGAGCTGAGTCAGAATGAAATGGCCAGGTTTTCAAAATTCCCCTTCAGTTACTTTTTTCAATTTTTGTCCGGATTGGGGGAGGGAGGGTGGTGTTTTGTAGAAAATTTTTACTTGTTGAAGTTGTCGATCTTCGTTGGTCCTTTGTTGGATCTGAATTTTCATATTTTTCTGTTGGAATTTTTTGAGCTCATAATAAACAAAACAAGTGAATAAAATTCCAATTGCACCAATAATCTAAAATTTAAAAAATTGGTAAATTTTTTAAAGTTTGAAAAAACGAAATTTTTTAAAATTTTGAAAAAATTTTTTGCAGAAACAAAAATAATTTGACCTAGGCTGGGTTCGAATCAGCGAACTTAGCGTGTAAAGCAGATGCAATAACCAATACACCGAAAAATCACAAAAGTGCACTTTTTAGTCCACCCATTATATTTTTTTCGAACATTTTTCTCTCACCATGTTACTAGTACCCCAATAAGTTTTAAAAGTCTGACTAATAAAACATCCGGCTGCTGCACACCCTGGAATTGGTTTAATATCTGTTAACACATATACTAGAGCTACGTCCACGGAGGCGAAAATTATTCCAATAAATAGGGTTAAAATAGTGTTCAGAATTTGGTTCTTGACACGATAAAATATTGGGAAGCGCATGGCCTAAACTTTTTGTATTGAGAGATTTGGTTTTGAGGATAACGAGTAATGTTTGTTCATTTGTACGGACTAACTTTTTACAGTTAACTCCAAATAGTCGGCGCCGAAGACGCCGCTACTCGTGACGTAGCGAGGTACTGCCATTCGTATCGGAGCTCGGTCTCTCGGTTCTAATGTCTGAATTAACACTCAAATGGTGTTAATCTGAATTAACACCAATTTTTGTTGGTTATATTGGCGACATAAATGGTGTTTAGATGAACACTATTCTGGTGTTAGCATTAACACCAATCGTTTTGTGTGTACGGGGAGGGGTCAGTTGAATAAGTGGACCCCCTCTGATCCCTTCTACAAAGGGAGGAAACAGACACCCACTCACAAGGGCATAGCTAGGTTTGGATTTGGAGGGGCTCATGGGGTCTACGGACCCTCCAAGCCATATTTTTATCCTACTTGAAATCGATCCAACGCTATCGACAATGTTATAATTAAATTGATTTTAAACTGTATAGTTGTTGGCAAATTTGAAGTAATTATAAACATTGCATCATAATTAAACTCTATGGGGTTCCACAGAGCTATAACGTAAATTATGTAAGGCAATGCTAAAAAATTTTCGTTTTAAAACAACGTTTTTAAATTAAGCTTACATAAAAATGCAAATAACCAATCAGTAACAGAGAGTAAAAAAACTAGTCTTAAAGCAGAACTTTTTTTTAACAGCTTAAATCTAAATTTATGCAAATTTTGAGGTTGTTTGTGGAGTGGAGGTAGGTAATAAGAAGGATTGGAAGTTTTTCAAAAATGGACCTCCCCAACCTAAAAAATCCAAACCTAGATAAACTTTATTTCATGGTGAGGTTCCGAAAAGCTGAGTGCTACTCTCCCACCGACTATCCATGGAAAAAATCCTAGCCTCGTTTTTCAGCTCCATTTCAGAACCCACATTATTTCCTGACCTATTTTTAATAGCATCAAAATTTTGTTCCCGCATAGAAAAACCCAAGGGTTGGGAAATAGTATTATCCGGATTTATCCGGTCCCGGCGAAATTGGATAAATCCGGATTATCCGGGGAATTTTGAAGAAATCTGGGGAAATCATTTCCCCGGAATTACTTAGTTTTAAAATTTTCCCTCCCTCAAACTTGTCTCAGTGGTGCAGTGGCAATTCATACGCTTCGTGGTCACAAAGGGGGAGGGTCCCTGGGGGAGGGTATTCTGCTTCCACCCCCCCCCCCAAGATGCTATTTATGTAACATACTTTAAAAACAGTACTATAATAAAGCCATTTCCAAAAATTGAAAAAATTTGCAAAATCAGTATAAAAATATTGATACCCAAATAGTAATATGGACTCATGTAACCATCCATTAGGCTAAAATATTAATGTTTTTGATTATAGTCTAGATTATAGTTTTATCGTTCATGGTTAAATTGTAAATAATAAAAAAGCAATAATGATTCTTAACACTCGGAAGTTGAGAAAAACAAGTTTGCGATTTTTCTTATAGTAGGCGGGTGGAGGGCGGGCCAGGGGCGCGGGAAGAGGTGGCTAAAGGTCTATATCCTCCACAAACCGGCCGAAAAACCGATGGGGTAAATAGCAAAAAAAATTTCTATTAAGGGGATCCATGTTTGGATGAACCATTCCAGGTATGACCTCCTCGTAATTAAAAATTGGTAAATTTTTTATGTATCCCCTCAAATTGAAGGCAGTTTATCCGCCCGAATACGAAGGGGACCTTAAAAATTTTACGAATAGGGATGAGAGAGGTCTGTACCCCTTGTCCATCTAAAGTAATAATCACGTTTCTCGAGAACCATACATCGTCTCATTCATCAAGACTAAAGTAATCATGTGTCTAAGAAATTAATTTCTAGGTATAGAAAATGATTATTGCCTTCAAAACAAATTACCTATTCATGGCGATAAATTTGCTCATTGATTGCTTCTTATGATTATAACAAACTTAAAAAAGACATATGCTTATACAACCACTAAGACACATTATCTCTAAGAATCGAGTTCTATTGGGATCTAGCCAGTAGCGGGAAAAGAAAAGTTTTTTGGATAGGCCCAGGCAAGAGCTAAAAATATTGCAACAATTCCGCTCGCTCAAAATTTTCTTGGGTGGCATGGCTAAAACATTGATTTTTTGACCTATGAAAAATAATATTTCTAACTCGTGTTTCAAGGAATCAAATGCGATCAAGATCATCAAATTAGATTTAACCAGGGCTTCGATTTTTCCTGATTTTTCAGGAATTTCCTGACTTTTAAATAAAAAACTGAAAAATGAAAATTTTTATCAGGAAAAATTTTTTAATTATACTTTCAAGGAAAAACCTTTTTTTCAAAAATTTTATTGATTTTTGAAATTTTTTAAACTAAAAAAAATTTCCTTCGTCTTCCCTTATGTTTTTGCCCAAAATTTTTGAAATTTCTAAAAATCCTAATGGTTCCCCATAACAATTTTTCACCAAAAATGACCAAATTTCCTATTTTTTCACCAAAAAGGTCCTAAATTTTCCATTTTTTCTACAAAAATTGTAATTTTCTGAGCATTTTCAGCTTAAAAATAAGCATTTCTCAACAAAAAAATTTTGCATGCGGCGCTGGACTTTACTTTGACTAAAATTTTTCACCAAAATTATTCATTTTTCAAAAAAGCCCCAAATTTGACATTCTTTAAAACCAAAGTTCTTTATTTTCTGACGTTTTCCGCTTAAAAATGAGTGTTTTTCAGCAAAAAAATTCTTGCGCCTGTCGGCGCGAACAACAAGGGATTAAATTGATTTTTGAATTTTTTTAAATTCAAAAAATTGTCTTCATCCTCTCTTATGTTTTTGCCCAAATTTTTGAAAAATTTTCGAAAAAAACATATGGGGGACCATGGTAAAATTTTTTGTTTAATTATCTCATTGCCATTCTTAGTCTGGCTAAGCCACTGGTATCACCGAACACTCAACTTTTTCAATAACATCATTCTCATATAGACCTAATTTAAAATCACATTTTTAAATGTACAGATCCAGATCTTTCACAAAAAGAACATACCCAATTTACTCTGCGAAATAATCTATTTTTGATCTCTCCTCGCACTTTTCACTATGTCTGTTGATCTGGTGCAAAACAAGACCCTAAATCGGAGTCAAATCTGATGCTGATGTGTCTATAACGCCGTAATTGTAACAAATTTATCGGAAATAATGAGTCACGCTGATGGGGAGGATGCTTTTTGAAGATTAGTATAATTTACGTCATAAATTGGGTGTGATATTTATAGTGCAAAGTTTGAAAATTTTTGAACTAATTTGTTGGTTTTGTGAGTAGGTAATATGACAGGCATGATGAAAAAGACGTCGATGAAAAAGGCAAGGGTGGACGAGGATACAGATTGGACTTCGATTTATATTGCTAGTATATTGTCGTTTGTTGGGTCAACGCAGTTTAGCTTATATTTTAGTTCGTTATGGCCTTATTTGCAAACAGTAGGCTTTTTCATTTTTTGGTGAGGTACCAATCCAGTTGGAGGGGCCAGGACTTGAACCCTCGCCTGATAGCTCCATGGAGGCGCTTTTTACCCACTCGGCCATACGGAGATTTTGTTCGGACTTATATGTTGAAGCTATTTTAATGATTTTTTAAATTTTTTCGAATTTTTTCAACTTTTTCAATTTCTTAAAAATTTTTCGACTCCAAGCCATTTTTTGTCTCTAATAGTGTCGTTATAATTTTTTAGCTCGATACGAACGCAACCCAAAATTTCTTCGGCTTTATCATCGCCATTTACAGCCTTGGTCAAATCATTTCTGCACCATTATTCGGCTACTGGAGCAATCGTATCGAGCAGGTCAAACTTCCATTAATTGTCGGAGTGGCTTTGATGATCCTTGGAAATATCGTTTATCTATCCCTAGGGATAGTCGCTTTTCCCAGTTATTTGATGTTAATTGGACGATTTATCACTGGAATGGGATCTGGTAAGCGTTTCTTCTCGAGATCATTGACTTGATGATTTTTAGGCAATTCAGCACTTTTGAGAGCCTATGCCTCCACTGCTAGTACTGTAAGAGATAGACCCAGAGCAATAGCACTAGTTACTTGTGGTCAAGCTATAGGGAATACAGCTGGACCAGGTATTTCAGGCCAATTGAATTGGAGAATTTGAAATTTTAGCCTTTCAACTTTTGTTCACACCTTTGGGATATCCTGGTTTCCAACTCATACCTGGAATGTCTATTGATATGTACACGGCACCAGCTTATTTTGCATGTGTCATGAACTTTTTTGGACTGTTAGCTCTATTCTTTTTATTTAATGAAAGTTATGTCGGAATTATTAAGAAAAGTTCTATTGTAATTTGCCGCCAAAAAGATGATTTTATGTCTCAATTTTTTAGAGTAAGCCGGTAAAATTACCCAAATATGACCTGATTGCAATCTTTGTATGCTATGTGACAAGGTTTACCCAAATGTTTGTGAATACCAACCTGGAAACACTTGGTTCACCGTTTTCTATGATGATGTAAGCTTCGTTCATAAATGAAACCTTATTTGAAGCAAAATTTAGGTTCAACTGGCAAGAATCAACGGCAGTGACCTATACTTCTGCGGCTCAAGGGGCTCTTGGAGCTTTAACATTTTTGGTCTACGTAATTTATATTTTCTTCAACATTGAGCACTAGTAAGTCCATCTTTGTAAGAATCATTCAAATTCAACAATTTAGCATGACCAATTTCCGTTTGGGATGCATCACATCATTAATTTTGTTCATATCGTTCTTCTTTATTACGTTTTCATGGCCATTCTTACCTAGTTACAGCTATACAAAGGATATTTCATGTAAGATTTTAAAAAAACCACTTTAAAGGGCACTCAAATAACATTCATTGACAATTTCACGACCTTCTTCTGCCAGTCAATCGACCCTAAATTTGAGGGGGCAGGCCAGTAACTATTGTAAGGCGTGTCGGACGCTTTGACCCCCCCCCCCCTTAGGCGGGATTTATTCTTCAGTCGCGTCGAGCACAGCCTGCAAAGTCGTAAGTGCTGACCACGTGACGTCACGCGACGCGACACAAGGTTGAGTAGCAAAAAATTGGCTCCAAGCGGGGCCAATTTTCATGGTCGCAGGATTCGAACCCGCGACCTTGTGACCACTAAGCTGCTGTTTTGTCACTGCACCACCAAGGCTTGTTGATAGATAAATGTTTTTTCAAACCAAGTACTAGTGACATGTCGCGCGGCAGACTATAAACGCTAACTTGCTACACGTCGCGCGACGTGTTGCAACACAAAATGCACTATCGCGTGACAGACTATAAACGCCAACTCGCGAAGTGTCGCGTAACACAAAAATGCACTGTCGTGTTGCGGTAGGAGTCCTATTAATGAGAACCAAAATTTTGGCCGACCAAGCAAAAATGGTTAAATTTTGGTACTTGAAAAAAATTGTTGAAATAAAAGGTAATAAAAATTTAGTGAACACAACTTTAATGAACACATCATCGGCAAACATCGGATGTAACACCCAACAATATTCTTGGTGTACAAGTTTGAACCAAGTTAACGTTTGGACTTATTATGTAACTTATGTAATTTGCATAAGCTTGGCCTATGCTTTCAATAATATTATGTTGTCTACACTATTCTCAAGAATTTTGGGTCCTCGCCGACAGGGTACTCAACAAGGAATTCTTCAAAATTCTGGAAATATTGCCAGGATGCTAGGTCCGATTCTTATTAGGTATTGATTTTTTTCTTTGTTTTTCAGTACCATTGATCCGTTTTGTCTCCTCAAATACAGGGTGTATCAAGAAATTGTCACAACTTTAAACGCTCATAAAAAATTTTAGAAAAATGTTTTTGAAAAAATTCTTTTTGCATTTTATTTAGTGGATCATTACAATTTTTTGACATATATTGAGTTGACAAGAAAGTCTTTACAGGTTTTTCAAAATCAATTTTATTAACTATAAACAAGACAAATTATTCCATATAGTCACCATAATTAAATATGACTTGCGCCCATTTCGTAGGCAATCTTCTGATACCTCTATCAAAGGAAATGCGGGATTTCTGGTCAAAATAGCTTTGAAACCACTTTTTGACATTTTCGATATTTCCGAAGTGCTGTTCATCCAGTTCATGTTGCAGATCCCAGAAAAGATGATAGTCTGACAGCACAAGGTCCGGGCTATATGCTGAGTGGAATAACATTTCCCAATCCAGCTCCTGTAGTTTTGCATTGGTCAACTTTGCAATGTGAGATCTGGCGTTGTCGTGTTGGAGGATGATCTTAGTCTTTTCATGCCCCGTTGTTCGAACTGCTTCAGCCACTTTATAAGCTGTTGACTGTATACGGCAGCTATGAGAGTGCTTTTGCTATCCAGCAACTTCCAATAGATCACTCCATTTATATCCCAAAAAATGTTTTTGAAAAAATTCTTTTTACATTTTATTTAGTGGATCATTTGTATCAACTTTTTGGTACACCCTGTAGATCCGAAAATTTGTCAAAATCTCTCTTGATCACCTGAGATTAGTCTAGGCCTTGATGTTTTCCCAAAAAGTATAAACTAGCCAATTTTAGTTCTCTCTACACATCATACGGGCCAAGAATGGTATGGATCATAGATGCGGCCGTTGTTTTAATTACAATCCTATTATGGCTAATCTTCTACAAACGAATGGTCCCACTGAAAATAAATTCTGTCTCATTTAAACAAATTCATCTCTCATTTAAACGAATTGATGAAAACAAAACATTTGAATCAATATCGAATTTATCCAATTCACCAGATATGGAAGAAAAATCGAATCATCAAGGGGCGAACAAAATTGGAATTAGTGCAAGTCTACCATGTGAATTAGAAGCAAGTCATCCAATAGTAAAGAAAAAATTAAGACCAGTAAAAAGTTTGTATGTGCCAGATGTTTATTGAATAGATTTAATGTTTTATTGTGTTTTTATAGAAATATAAATTTTTCAATTGATAATCAGTCGTTTTGATGACAACCAATCTCGGCTTTTATTGAATTGCAAAAACTTTGGTCAAAAGTTTTTTGCTCTTTATGGTCCAAATTCGTTCATTCTTATTAGGCAATAAAATAAAATCGGACACATGTGTTTCATCATATGACTTCTTGTTTTAGAATCACCTAGGACTATAGGTGTACAAACACACCTCAAACCCCACACAATTGGGGAATGCACCGTCAAATTTTCCGGAGAGCAATTCGCAAATCGCGGAGTTTCGAAAGGGCACCACGCAAATTTTTAAAAAGTTTTTAGAAAAATCATAAGGGTGGACCCTTAAGTCAAGTAGCACCGCGCATGATCTCTGAATTGGGGGGGGGGGGGTATCTGTGATTTCACGTCACTTGACCGAAAACGTCACTTGACCGAACGCGTCACTTGACCGAAACGTCAGTTGATCGAAATGTCACTTGACCGAAACGTCACATGACCGAAAAGTCACTTGACCGAAAGCGCCACTTGACCGAAATGTCAGTTAAGGCTAAGGCCTAAGCCTAAAGGCCTAAGCCTAAAGGCCTAAGCCTAAAGGCCTAATCCTAAGGCCTAAGCCTAAAGGCCTAATCCTAAGGCCTAAGTCTAAAGGCTTAAGCCTAAAGGCTTAAGTCTAAAGACTTAAGTCTAAAGACTTAAGCCTAAAGCCTAACAAGGAACCTTTTCGAAGTGTAAATTTTAAATTGAAGTTTTTTCAAAAAACTTTTTACTAGATGTTTTTAGCATTATATAAGAAAAATTTTGAGCCGCTCGAAAAAATTTGTATCCTTCACATTTTGTGAGAAATTAGCCATAAAAAATCGAAAAATTAAGCCAAATGTACTTAAGAAATTAAATACAATATATATTAACAGCGAGCGTAGTCAAGTGGTTATCCTCTCGATATAAGAGAATGTTAGTCGCAGTTCAATCCCCGACTCGTTCTTCACTTTTTGCCCATTTTTTTTCTAAAACAACATGTTTACCATAATTTTTAGGCACACATTACGAATTTGTGTTATTAATCGATTGATTAAAAAATTAACAAAATTTTTTGTAAAAAATAAAGGGGTTACTCCCTAAAAATTGAAAAATATGCGAATTTCAAAATTGTCTCCAAACTCGCTAATTTTTTGTACTTGGGGGTTTTTGGCTATGGGGAACACGATGGAGATATTATTTTTTAACAAAAATTTTTGTAAAAATTAAATTAGGGGATTATTCCCTAACAATTCAAATTTTTTCAAAAATTCAATTTTTTATACAAAAATTCAAATTTTTTCAAAAATTCAATTTTTTATACAAAAATTCAAATTTTTCATAAAACGAAATTCAAAAAAAAAATTGAATTTTTGTATAAAAAATTAAATTTTAGGGGGTAACCCCTTAATTTTGTAATTTTTACAAAAAATTTTGTTAAAAAATAATATCTCCATCGTGTTCCCCATAGCTGAAAATCCCCAAGTATAAAAAATTAGCAGGTTTGGAGACAATTTTGAAATTCGCATATTTTTCAATTTTTAGGAGGTAACCCCCTTATTTTTTACAAAAATTTTTGTTAATTTTTGAATCAATCGATTAATAACACAAATTCGTAATCTGTGCCTAAAAATTATGGTAAACATGTTGTTTTAGAAAAAAAATGGGCAAAAAGTGAATTATCGAGAAGGGGATCGAACCTGCAACTAACATCCTCTTATATCGTGAGGCTAACCACTTGACTACGCTCGCTGTTAATTTATCTGGTATTTAATTTCTTAAGTACATTTGGCTTAATTTTTCGATTTTTTATGGCTAATTTCTCCAAAAATGTAAAGGATACAAATTTTTTCGAGCGGCTCAAAAGTTTTCTTATATAATGCTAAAAACATCTAGTAAAAAGTTTTTTGAAAAAAATTCAATTTAAAATTTACACTTCGAAAAGGTTCCTTGTTAGGCTTAGGCCTTAGGCTTAGGCCTAGGGGAGGGGGGTCGGTTTCTTGATCGAAAGTAAAACCACGAATCTGATGGTCTGGGTTCGAATCCCAGTCTCGTCCTTAACTTTTTGTATATAGTGACTAATTTCTTTTAAGCACTTCTTATGCTCGGAAAACTACCTTAAACATCGTATGGAAAAAACCCTCTTATATTCATGTTCTCTATCGATTTGTGTCGAAATATTGAAAATCCCTGAATGACACTTCGCGACTATTCCTCGTCAGAATGATGCTTTTTTTGATGCTTCATCCTTCAAAATCATCAATCATCAAAACAATCGTGTTGACAAGCCACTCTAACAAGATTGACCTTGTTAAATGCGCTATAGCTTCTTCAAAAAATCTGGATAAATCCCGATTTGCAACACGTCCGTTCGATTGTTCAAGCGGTGCTCTAACTCCTCAACAAGCTGAGCCCTCGAAAAGGCGCGAGAAGTCGCGCGCAATTCGAGAATCACCGCGTGTGGGCCGGCCCCCCGAGATTTGCGCCTTCGTCTTCCAAGACTAAGATTCTTCTCGCTTCGAATTCTTCACTTTCGATCGAAATTGTGCGTCATACCACCGAGAGCCGCAATGCCGCAGGTGGAAATTTCGATCAGGGCGGTGCATTGCGCGATCGTTGCGCGACTGTCAAACAGAATTGAATGAACATAGGTGTATGTGTGGACTGTGTGCACTGTCCACCAGCTGACTGACTGACGTTGTTGCGCCATCACGAGGGAAAAGATACTAGGAGAGGGAGGAGGACGAGACTTCGCTCCGTTTTGCCTCAGGCTTGACTTGCAATTATATTTTCGTCAAATTTTTATTGCTGGCTTCGGAACAGTTGACCTCAAATTATAACAAGAGGGAAAAAGGTTTCGGCGATCTGTTTTTCGAATCCATTTTCTATTCATTCGCGCTTTCGCATATTATTTTTTGTATTTCCTCTATCTTTTTGTATAAAAGTGGAATTTATTTTTGAAATGATCAATCTTCTTTTTTGTTAGTTTTATAGGAGAAATAGTGAGTCAAAAGAATAAGGAAAACGGTAAGATGCTTGTTAGCAAAAGATTTAGCGGTAGTTATCGTTGAGAAAGATGGTTGTGGGAGAATTTTCAAAATATCTTGAGAGTAGAGGAAGGCACGTGGGGGGGGGGGGGTAAAACATACGTGGATAGGTGAACCCCCTACCCGCAAATTTTATCCGAAGATGGACCCCCACCGCAAATTTTCAGTCGAAGGCCGAAAAATGGGTTAAAAAATGGCATTTTTTTGGCAAAAAATGATTAAAAATGGCATTTTTTAAAGCAAAAAACGCATTTTTGAGCCATTTTTGGTGTAAAAAATGTCATTTTTTATTGAAAAATTTGAAAAAATGACCACACTGCAAATTTTTGAAAAAATGGACTCCCTCTATCCGCCTACGGGGCAAAGGATCTATAGGGTCGTATGCACAAGTGATGTTAAAGCTAACGCTAATAGCTGTAGCTAACGCTAATATCTGCAGCTAGTATGCACAACTGCCGCTATTAGTGTTAGCGCTAGCTTTAGTATCAGTCTAAAAATTTTCGCTTCAATACACACATTCTGATTCCCTGATTCAGGGTCAGGAAGCGTTTTCAAGTTTCGGGAATGCGCGCAATCGATTCCCCGCATGAATTTACCCCCAGAAAGTCATTTTGAGATGATTGCGCTTGAAATTTTGAATTTGTTACAAGCTCTTCATTGTAATACACAAACTTTTTTGAATTTTTTGCGGAAAAATCGATTTTTTAAATTTTCATAAAATGAACATTGTAGCAATTTTTATAGCTAAATGAGACGAATAAAAGGACACCAAAATTATCCAATTTGAACGTTGTTTTGGGTTATTGAAACGAAAACCCTGATTCACGATTTTCGTTTCAATAATACAAAACATTGTTCAAATTTTATAATTTTTGTGTCATTTTATTCGTCTCAATGAGACGGATTTTCCCTGCTCGCAGAAGATTTTCGAGTATATATTGTCACAAATATTTAGCTTTCTATCAAAACTGATAGCCAATTGAAAAAAAAGAGTTTTAAACGTTAGTGGAAGCGTTGTTAACTAATAACCAGTTTCAGGACAAATGTCCTAAAACTTGAGTGATGCGGAAATTGAAAGCATTTGAAAAATCTACTTTACTTTACAAGGAACATTTTCTCTAACTTGAACAACGTATGCTCTTTTTGTTTGCATAATTACTGTTTTTGTTTGTTAAGTTATCCATAATTTTTCAGTCGTTCCGTTCAATAACTTATACTTTTATCCACGAGTTGTGTATTGAAACCAAAGGCGCGATTGGCGCGAAGTGCCTGATCATCAATATGATAAGGTACACTTCAGGCACTAGTCCAGTTTTGGACAAAAATTTTTATAAGAAAGTTCAAGTTGAGATGATTACCCGCCTATGATTTATTGTCAAGTACACTTTTTAGTTGATTTTCTTATCTTTTTTATGGGTTAGAATATAGGGATAGATGTTATCTGCCTCGATAGCTCAGTTGGGAGAGCGTTAGACTGAAGATCTAAATGTCGCTGGTTCGATCCCGGCTCGGGGCAATATTTTTTTGAATTTCAATTTATCATGCGAAAAATCAATTGTGCGCATTTCCGAACCGTGAAAATGCGTCACTGGCCCTGATTCAGGAAAGGATGGGTGTATTGAAACGAAAATGAACTAAAATTCAGATTTTCGTCGGAAAAAATGAAACAAAAATCCAATTTGAAAATTATTTTGGGGTTATTGAAACGAAAATTCTGAATCAGAGTTTTCGTTTCAATAACTCAAAACAATTTTCAAATTGGATAATTTTGGTGTCATTTTGTTCGTCTCGTTTAGCTATAAAAAGTTTGTGCATTACAACGAAAACATGTACACAAATTCAAATCGATTTTTCCGCAAAATCTTGAAACGAAAAATTTTGAATATTCAAACGAAAACTTTTGAAAAAATTTTTGTGCGTAGAAAAACCATCGATCACTTTTAAGATGGTTCTGCAAGAATTTTCCTCCGTTTTTTGGACAAATTAAGAAAAACTCGCGTCTCTTTTTGGTCATCTTCTTCTTATAGCCTTCCTTTTTTAGGAGTATCGAGACTTGCGAAACGTGAGCCCGCACTCAACTACGCATTCCTTTCCTTTTTTAGGCTCTCTGTTTGGTGATCGGGAAGAGCCGGACAGAATCCACAAACTAACTATTTTCCCATTGAACTCTTGGTCCAATTTTTATTTTCTTTTATTAACAAGTTTTTTGCAGGCAATCTTGAACTTCTAATCGAACTTAATTGTTTACTTTCTGAGCTCATCGTGTCTTTTGTTCACTCTTTGTTATTAGAGATTTTTGAAATTTACTACCATGGGAATTTTTGTTTTGAAAAAATATGAGTAAGATAATGCATGACAGCTTGCTTGCTTGTGGGCTCTTTGTTTGGATCAAGTTTTCTATTCTGTCAACTTTTAGTTGATGAGTGAATTTTTTTACTTTGGAGTCATTTTAGTCCACACATGTCCTAATGAGAACTCTTGTACGGGGTCACGCAAAAAGTTTCATTTTACCATTTTTTCCATGAATTTTTGAAAATTTTTTCCTAAAAATGATTCTATTGATGCAGTAAATCGATTGCGCGCATTCCCGAAGCTTGAAAATTCTTCCCTGACTCTGATTCAGGGAACCGAAGTGTGTGTATTGAAGCGAAAATCGAAAAATTTTAAATTTTCTTTTGAAAATGACTTTCTGGGGGGATATTTATGCGGGGAATCGATTATGCGTATTCGAAGCTTAAAAACGTTTCTCTGAACCTGAATCAAAGAAAAATTGATGTATTATAGCAAAAATTGGTCAGCGTTTCAATACACACACCCCGATTCCCTGATTCAGGGAAGCGTTTTTGGGCAAAATTTTACTAAAGTTTGGGCAAAATCTAGGTTGGTCCACTTTTACGATCTCTAAATGTAACTTTTTTTAAACCTAAAAATATGGTCAGAATCTATTTTATCTATAAAAAAAATTATTCACAATTTTCAATAGTTTATAATTTGTTTTCGCCTCTTTTAGTCAATTAGATGGTCCTATGTTTGTACATACCAACATTTAGACTATAATCGAGTTCAAACTTTCGGATAGCGAGTAGTACTTTTTTTTGTTAACCGCGTGTTTTTGTTCACTTCTCAAATTACTCGGGAAATACACATAGCCATTTTTCCAGCCAGCGGTCAGCCAGTCACGCACTTCACCCGAACTTTTCCACTTTCCACCTTATTGAACTTTTTTATGCCAAAGTGGAAACCTGAGAAGAGAAAAAGTATTTCGGGAAAAGTTTCGCAACTTCCACAAGTGACTTCTCTTCTAGTGTGGTGCCAAAACAGTTTTTAAAAACGAGTGCGATAAGGAAAGGATATAAGAAGAAGGAGAAGAAGATTGGAAAACAATTGATTAACAAACACATTTTCGTCCTCCTAGAAGAGACGTAAATGCGTCGGTCTCGAGTTTTCATTTGGTGCAAATGAGACTGGATTGTGTGGAACGACGGTTCGCACAGTTGTTCTCGAACTACATTCGTCTGGTTGTCATCCAGCCGGTGCCGTTCATCCTTCTTCCGATCCTTATCACTGCTGTGCTCAGCGTTGGGCTCTTAAGGCACTCCGATGCGTTCGTCAAAGACGAGCTTGAGCTCTACACTCCAACGGATGCAAGAGCCAGGGACGAGCTCCGGCTCCTCGACCGGCTCTTCCACATCAACGACACCGACCCTTTCTATGCGACGAGAAGGTATGAAAAAAATCACACATGAAATTATCCCAGGGATAAGAAATATTGAATCAGGCAACGTGTACATTGAAACGAAAAGAAATGTGGATATAGTTTTTTGATGCATCCCTGCGTGGTCGTATATCGGGAAAATCAGGATTAGTACTAACTACTACTAGTACTACTACAGACTACATACTAGAGATACTACTACTACTAATAGTCTGTAGTAGTAGTCTACTACTAGCACTACTACTACATACTACAGATACTACTACTAGTAGTCTGCAGTAGTATTCTAGAGTATATAGTCTGTAGTAGTTAGTACTAATCCTGTTTTCCCGCCATACGACCACGCAGGGATGCATAAAAACCTTATCCACTTTTCTTTTCGTTTCAATGTACACGCGTTGCCTGATTCAGTTCTGTCGTAGCCAAAAAAATTTCGACTACTTTACAGGTACGATATCAAACGAGCCGGATACATTATCGTCACAAGCGAGCATGAAAATGGCGACATCCTCAACCCCTTGGTTATGCAAGCCGCCATGCAACTCTGGAGTGTTATTCAATCGCTCACGATTGAAGACTCCGATGCGAAACGAGTC
>JAQGBS010000976.1:0-17843 GCA_034698545.1 Acrobeloides obliquus | reverse complement strand
CAAAAGTTGTGCATTAAAACGAAATTTCCTGCTCTGGCGGGAATTTAAATTTTAATTGCTTGCACACTACCTTTAAGTATTGGAAAGATAGCTATGGGTATCGTAATAAAAAGTTTTCTTGACTCACCGGTGGGTCAAGCCGTACCACGTGGCCTACTTTTTTCATACTCCAATTAAACGGCAGAAGGTCATTCAATAAGTTTTTGCTCTTTGATAAGTTCGAAAATTGAAAGCGCAATTACATCGTTGTCTAGCCTGGCTGTCGAACTTATCAAGGAGACCTTTTGCCCCTCATTATATACTCATAATTTATTCTCCTCGATAAGTTCTACAGGCAGGCTAGACAATGATTTAATTTTTTGAAGCAAAAACAATTAAAAATAATAAATCCTTTCTCTTGTCCACGAGTCTTACAATATTATAGCTATGGGCATCGTAATAAAATTTTGTTGAAAAATTTTTTTAATACACATAGGAAAAATTTCAATAATCAAAAAAAAATTAATTAAAAATTTAAATATTTTTTCTTACAAAATTAAATTTGGAAATTATAAAGATTAATTACAAATTTAAATATTTAAATTACAAATTTAATTAAAGTAATTACAATCGAGAAATTACAAATTTAAATATATTAATTACAAAATTAAATAAAGAAATTACAACGTTAAATACTACGGTAATAAGATCGTTTTATTAAAATCTTTGATTTATTCCCTAATGCGTTATATGTCATATCAATATGAAATGTTTCGAAAAATTATTTCCAAAAATATTAAGATTAATAAATATGAGACAGAAAACCGGTCGTCAATTAAACAAATTTTAGTCTCTTCATTTATTAAGTGGCAAAAAAGAATTCATCTTTTCACTGAAACCAAAAAAGTCAAATCTATACAGTTAGAGAAAGGTGTTTTCGTTTCTTTGTATAGAAGAAAAAAGTTGGTATGGTTTAATTTATACAAAGCAACAAATATTACTACATAACCGGATCCTTCTTTTGATTTATTAAATAGCTCCATCTCAAGTTTCTTCAAAATTTGTTGAATTTTATTAAATCATTGTGCGCGTCAATCAAAAAATAAAATCAGAACTGTGTTGTATCAGCAAATTCAAGCAAAACTGAGAAGAAAAATTCTAGATTACAAATAGAGTGTGAGCAATATATAAGGATCCGGAAACGGCAATAGGAACGAATGCACTGCACAAAAAAATTTCGCACAGATCTACCGCACATGAATTTTCTGCACGGATCTACCGCACAGGATTTTTCGCACATTTACACATCCGCACAAAAATCATACGGTCATTCAGATATTACATAATCAAGTAGGAAGGAGGATAGCCAAATGATTACAATTGATTACGGGGGGAAGTGGGGGGGGGGATCAGATCAATGATTACATAATCACAATGTATAAATTTTTTCAATTTTTTCGAATTTTTTTCGAAAAACCGCTAGCAATTTTTTCAATTTAAAACCAAATAAAATTTGTCATATATATCATATTTTTGCTATAAAAATTGTTTATAAGGCTTTGATTTTTATTTAAAAATTTTTGCCATTGATTAAGTAATCATGGAGGAGGAGAGATATCCAAATGATTACGGTTGATTACACCGGGAGGGGGTTAAAAACTCGAAAATTTTGATTACGTAACATCTAGATGACCCCCTTCGCACATTTTTTTACATTAATAAAAGTTGCCTGAATTTCAATAAAATCGTGTTTATTGAAACGATTGGCAAAAAATCTTTAAAAAATGTGAGAAAAAATTCAAAAATGTGCAAAAGATTCGTACGGAAGATCCTATGCGGTCAATTCCTTAAAAAACTGTGCGGTGCATTCGTTCCTATTGCCCCGGAAACGATATGTCAACAAAGAACTTGAAAGAAAAACTTTCGTTTCAATATACACTTAAGATTTTTTCATCTCAAAAATACATAACAAATCCAAATAGTATTAAAACAACCAGTATAGTCAACAAGACATAGCAACCAATTTTCCTAAAAAATTTTTAATTTTTTGTCAAAAATTTGAATTTACTCGAACGAAGGCCTAGCTTCTTTGGGAATAATTACATTATGATTTTTGAAAGGAAGTTGTAGGTAAGTTGAACTCTTTTCAGGTCTTGGAGGATTTTCCAAGAGCGGGCTAGTAGCAGGGCTTAGGTGCTGTGTGGGATCCAGATAGATTGGTACATCATATTCCCTAAAAATTTGTTTTTAAATGAAAGGAAAGATCTTTTGGGGCTAACAATGAGGCGTGAGCACTTCACATCTCAACTTTTTTAGATGGTGCGATATATTCAGTAAAAAAGACACCTCACTTCACCTTATGTCTTTGTAATGTGAAGTGATGGGAGCTCGCGCCCACTGTCGGCCTTTGGGCTTACCCATCGATGTTAACCGAATAATTGGATTTGGCAGATGATTTATTGGCAGCAGAAGATTGATTTGAGCTAGAATGTTTCGTAGGTGAAGTGTTATTTGGTCTTAAGTAGCCGTCTTTATCGTAGTCCCTAAAATATATTATATCATAAACTTAAGCCTATACATGCACAATCAGGGGGGAGTGGTGCAAGTCATACTGGAATAGGGGATCGTAATTACGACCCCCTGCGCCGCGAGGGCCCGAAAAATGGGGGGGGCTGAAAGACAAAAATTTCCTTTAGATCCCGCCAAAGAGGTTTACGACCCCCTCCCCCTATTCATCTATGGTCCAAGTTGGTCGAATACGAATTGATCGCCGGCCAAATACGAATGCCGTTCGAATACGAATTGATCGCTCGATACGACGAATTGAGGGAGTGCATCACCGTAAAAATGTCGTATTTTTGGTCAAAAACATGTAAATTTTGGTAAAAAAATGTCGTCTCGGGCCAAAATACGACATGTTTTCGCATTTTTGCCCCCGATACAACAACATAGGCGGGGGACAGTCCCTTTCCCTCCCTTGTGCACCTATGCCGTCCCTTATACATGTATTCTTAAGCCTAAGTATAAGCATAGGCAAATCAAAAAATTCATAACTTACTGGTCATTTTTCAAAAGTTTTGGCTGCTCAACTATGTTAATGTAATTCACGGGTTTGACTTCCTTGATCATCTTGTTGGTTCGACTTATAATTTTTAGGGATCAAAAATATTTAATTATTTAGAAAAATTCGATACAAACCCATAAAAAGAACCGTTTTGTTTTGTCTAATTGCGACGGAATGTGATATTAATCAATTTCATCATCTTGAAAAAAGACAAAATAGAGTTTTTAGTCGCTGATTCATTACAGGCCATCTAAATTGCCTTACCAAATTACTTTCTTTAGGTAGGAAAAATCAATCAAGGTCAAATTAGTAAATGAAAGATATTTATTAATTAGTCCTTGATTAATGAGCTAAAAATTGCATATCAATTTTCTCAAAAAATTCAAAAATATTTGCTCAAATTTTTCGTAAGAGTCTAACCCATCATGGACCGAATACCTAATGAAATGCTGTTTGATTTCTTTTTATTCCTAAATCGAGAAGAAGTTGAGATTATTCAGCTAGTTAATAAAAAATGGAATTCCTTAGTCTTGAAATACATGCATTTGTTGCCACTATATTTTGGGCTTAAGCTTGAGATTATATGGGACGCGATTGACGATAAATGCGATCTTAGAGCAGTCATAAATCATTCTTATGGTGGTAATCAAGTTTTTTTACATGATTTGTATAAATGCCGTCAAAAGAATGCTGTAGAAAAAATTAAAAGTTTTCAATATATCGTTTTTGATAGCTTGGTTATATACCGAAAAATGCAATTTGAAAAACTTTTGAATGTAAGTTTTATAAGCATAAATAATGGTAAGCATGTACATATACAGGGTACGCCAAAAGTGCGGACCTCATTGACTTTTGATTGTTTTTTTAACATTGCTAGTGCTAAATCATAGCACTAGCAATGTTAAAAAGACAATCAAAAGTCAATGAGGTTTGCACTTTTAGCGCACCCTGTATATGTACTTTTTTGTTCTAATACTATCGAGATCATAGGTATGCAAGGGGGGGGGCGTTCCCCTCCTAAACGACACACTCATGGACCCAACATTGAGGAGGGACCACCTCATGGATCTCACCGAGCATATAAGGTAGTCCATACAAATTGGGTGTCAGAAAAGATTACCTCAAGCTAAAAAAAGGTCCATTTTTTAAAAATCTTAGCCGAATTTAATGAGGTGGTGGGGGGACTTCAGCGGGGGATTTTTATGAGAAAACCGTCGATTCTTATGTTTTTTCTAGGCGGGAAATCGATTGCGCGCATTCCCGAAGCTTGAAAACGCTTCCTTGACCCTGATTCAGGGAAGGGATTGATGTTTTAAGGGGTTACTTGTTAAAAAAATTTTTTAAAATTTTCTATCTGCCCCTATTTTGGACTCCACTTTTCACGAAGTGACCATTAACCGGACTCCCCTTTAAGGTCGTTCCTTCTAAGCCTCTATTAACCAAAAAATTTAGATCTTATCATATCTCCACTCAATTGTTGGAGCAAAATTGAAATTTATAAACATCTTTATAGAAGATTCTTTCTTCACTGACAACCCATCTTATCCAACTATTTTCTCGATTTTCGACTATATAACTGCAAATCGATTAAAGAAAACCATGTCTTCTGAGGATACAGAATGCTTTTATTCGAATCAAATTATAGCACCTAAGAATTTACAGAAGCTCAAGCTTGTTATTGACGGCGAAACCAAAGAACAGAACCGAAAAATCTATAAGCTATTAAAAAATGGAGAAGTCAAATATGCACGTAAATATGCTATTTATTTTCATTATTTTAGTCATATAGAAATTGTAAAAAAAATAATTGAACTTTATATGAACGCCGAAAATGCTGATGGTTTGGTTCGATTGATTGAATTCAAAGGTAATTTTTGATTCACTGGTTGGCGACCCTACATTTCCCAAAATCAGCTCGGCCAAACAACAACTGGGCCAAAATACTACTCGCTCAAACTACAACTAGGCCAAAATACAACTCAGCCAAAATACTACTTGCCCAAAATACTACTCGGCGAAATTAAAAAAATGAGTTTAGTTGAATGTCCTTTGTTTATGTTTTAGACGTTTGTTATGTTTATTTAAATTATACAGGATAGGTCAGAAAATTTATCGAGTAGTATTTTGGGCGAGTTATACAGGATTGGCCAGAAAATTGGCTGAGTAATATTTTGGCCAAGTAGTAGTTTGAGCGAGTTGTATAATGGGGGGGGGTCAAACGAAACGGGAATTTGGTCCAAAAGTATCGGAAAAAATAACAGAAATTTGGTTCAAAAGTAACGAGAATTTGGTCCAAAAATATTTTTGGACCAAATTCTCGTTACATTTGGTCCCCCCTCTATAGTTTGGAAGTTGTATTTTGACCGAATTGTGCTTTGAGTGAATTGTATTTTGGCCGAGTTGTGGTTTGGGCGAGATGTCATTTGGCCGAGCTGAATTTGGGCTAGATGTAGGGTCTTCGGTGATTAGGGTCTCAAAAACCCTAACATTCAGGCTTTTTGGTTCTTGGAACCAAATTGGGAAGCTATTTTACTATTAAAATCACTTTTTCTATAAGCTTATTTTTAGGTGTGGATTTTAATGGGTTTACAAATACAGTGAATGAAATTAAAGCTAAATTTTGTAAAAATAAAACTTCCATGACTAGAGTTGAGGAGGATAAAGAAATCTATCAAACAACAACAACCCATGGCTTCCAACTAAAATTCACATTTGAGTGCATTGACGAAGAAGACTTCTTTGATAATCTAGTAAAAATTAAATTAAAAATTTAAGCTATTCCTTTTTCCATGAAACTGATAACAAAAATGTATGATGTCATTTTTTATTCATATTATTTCATTATTCTCATATTATGTCATTATTCATATTATGTTATCAAAAACGTGAAATCTTTTACTCGAGAATTGCACAACATGACCACAATTATGACGTGGATAGATTTTTATAACGAAAAATTTCACAAGAAATATGGCTGAGAGACTATAAAATGGCTGAGATTCTGTTCATGTTGCCAGTTGTCATATTTTCGCTTCTTTTTATAAATTTTTTGAAATTTGTTCGAGTTTCTTGTCATTGAAAAATGGATCAAGAAAATTATTTTAATGCTGCTACAACTTCTTTATATGATGAGAAGATAAACTCGCTAATTAAAGAGGTAAGTAAATTTTATGTCTAAGGAAATGCGTACAGGGTGGACTTTAAAAAACCGGATTTTGCCGTTTTTTGACGAAAAAATTTGCGAAAATTTTTTTTCAAAAAGTGATCTATTAGGGATAATTTTATGCGAAAAATCGATTGCGCGCATTGAAAAATTCTGAAAATGCTAACTTAGCCATGAAATCGTCATTTTTCGATTTTTTTCTTCAAATTTTTTCGCCAAAAAACTGCAAAATTCCGATTTTTTAAAGTCCACCCTGTATGCCTATGCTTAGGATCACGGCGTTACAAAAGTCCCAAAAAGTTTCGATCACAAACGTCCATTATTGTGCAATCAGTAGGCAATTGGCCACGTGTTCCCAAGCAATCCGCTAGTGTCAGGTTAAAAACCTGCCGTGGAGCGAATATTTTTTGCCTATTTTTGCACTTTTTATTTATTAGGAACACGATTCTGATGTTATTCCTGAATTTTGATAAATTGAAACGACCATAGGCGTAGCCTAGAGGGCTTTAGCCTCCCCTGTCGTCCAAAAATTTAATAGAAAAACTCAATTTTTTAAGGAAAAAACGCATTTTTAACAAAATTTACACGTCCAGCCCCCTGTCGCCGATTAGCCCCCTCTGTCGCAAAATCCTGGCTACGCCTATGGAAACGACCATGCAGAGTCGCCTAAACGTGGGCATCCCTGCGTAATAGTTTCATTTTACCAAAATTTGTCGCTTTCTCCGCATAAAAATTGCTCTATGGGATCATTTTTAAGATAAATAAATAAAAAGTGCAAAAATAGGCAAAAAGTATTCGACCCGGATGGGTTTCTTACTAGCACTTGTGGATTGCATGAAACACGTGAACAACACCCTGCCGTCTGCGCTATGATGGGCTTTCGTTACGATTTTTGGAACGTTGGCCACATGTTTTCAAGCAATCGCGAGTGCCAGGTTAGAAACCCACCCATGGTCGAATACTTTTTGCCTATTTTTGCACTTTTTATTTATTATCAACGGTGGGTTCGGGGCGTCTAAGTTCGGAAACCGAACTTAGACGCTCTGGACCCACCGTTTGCAAGATCGGACAGTCTGGTGGCGTACCGACGAACTATGCTTTCTTTTTTTTTAAATTTAAAAAATACTTATGCTTATATTTATATTTAATCATTTTAGAAAGACAGGCAAAAATTAGCTAGAGAGCTAAGAAATCTAACCAGCCAAATAAATGAAACTGAATCAAAAATTTCTCTCTTATCAAAAGAAATCAACCCTCTCAAGCCAGTAGAAACTAGACGCCAATTGGAAGCCAAATTAGCCTTGTGCATACAAAAATATCAACAAGGAGAATATAAAAACTCCAACGAAAAGAAATCTCTCGAAAAAGGAATAAGAAATTTCGCAATCAAGATTTCAAAATTGCCTGAACGGAAAGAAAAATTTGAGACTGAGAAAGAGTTCGAAGAGGCTTACCAAAGCAAATTTCAAGAAATACAGGTAACTTTTTGCATTGTGAAAACATTTTTATTCTTTTTTTCAATTTTGACTATTTTATATCGATCTGGAATTTTTCGATTTACATACCAATTTTTAGGCTATGAAAAGCGAAATGCACAAAAATCAACAATACCTCAAGCAAGTTCAAAATGCTATCCATAACCAAGATCAGATTTCTGTAAGAAAAACGAAAAAGCACCAACGAAACTTAATCTCATCTGAAATAAAGAAGGAACAACGTACTTATTAATTGTGTTTTTAAGATTTATGCGAATTTTATTGTTTATAAATTATCCTTTCTGAAACTTATCATTGTTTCCTTTTCAATAAAATTCAAGAAAGCCATATTTGACAGCACAAACAAGGTGAATCCAATCTAAGTGTAGAAATCATAAGTCAGCAAGAGGAGTCTCCCCTTGACCCACAACTCATGGACCCAAAATTGAGGGGGACCATCGCATGAACCCCGCCGAACATATGAGGCGGTCCATAAAAATTGGGTTTCAGAAGACTACCTCAAGCTAAATAAATTTTCAGATAAAAAAATTTCTAACATAGGTCGGCAAGAGAGGAATCTCTCCCTAACCCACTCACTCATGGATCCAAAATTGAGGGGGGACCACTTCATCGGTTCCCTTACCCTCGCCCCACCCTGCTGACCTATGGTAGAAATGAAAAGAAAATTAGATTTGTAGCGAAAATATACTCATCTTTCCATGCTTCAACTTTCACAAAATGTACAGGGTGTTTCACGAAAAACCGAACCCTTTTTTATTTCACGTTTTCTCGGCTTCCAGAAAAGATTTTTCGACGATCTTTTTCTACATATAGCTCGTCTCTTCTAGGTTCTTTTCGAATGTTTTTAGCAAAAAATTTCGAATTTTACATACTTGAAATTTGCGATTTTTCACCAAGGAAGAAAGATTTTACTTGGTGAAAAATTTCAAGTATGTAAAATTCGAAATTTTTTGCTAAAAACATCCGAAAAAGAAACTAAAGGAGACGATATGCAAAAAAAGATCATCGAAAAATCTTTTTGGGAAGCCGAGAAAACGCGAAATAAAAAAGTGTCCGGTTTTTTGTGAAACACCCTGTATAATCATCTAAAATACACTATTTTCCTAATTTTTGCCCCTTTTGCATTATTTTTCACCATTACTCTTCAAATATAAAAAAGTGCTTTCGAACTGGACACTGAACCTGAGACTGTTTGGTTCGATCGAATCCTAGCGTCTTACCTTACCGGGGTTTTTGATCGGATAGGGACTAGAAACGGACTTTAGTTCTCTCGGGATTGAACCCGGACCTTCAAGATGGGAGTCTAGCGCCCGAGCCACTTAGACATCATGCAAGAACTTTTTTGAAATTATGCCAAAAACAGACCATATATAAGAGTTGCTTTTGATAAACAAAGTTGTAAAAAAATATTTTGTTGCATCTTTTTCGGAGTCTGCAGTCTCTTTTTCAAAAATTTATGGCGAGAACTTCTGCTATCGCAGTTCACTCGGTAAACCGAGGCACGTCTTCGTGGTGTTAATGTAGTAGGATAAGGATAAATGATCAATAAACAATTTCTTTCTCAAAATTATGTAATTTTATGATAATAAAGGCGCCAAAATTGGGGCAAAATGAACATATTGGCGCCGCTTTCTAAAAAAGCTCAACATGATAAGCAAAAATTAATGACGAATGATTAAGAAGTTTAGTCACTTTATTGGCCTATTTCGCAACTATTTCAGTCAGTAATATTCAATTTTTTAGCTAGAAATGTTCTTTGGTTGAAATACATCGGACAGTACAAAAATTTGGACGATTAAAAAGTATCTAGGGCATTTTAGGGGCACTAGGCTTTTCGTTACCGTTACGGGGTTTTTTTGAGACGGCCTTCCATTACGGATGGTTATTACTTTTTAAGGATGTTGTTGATTTTAATACGATAAAAGCACAGATAATATCCAACGATTAAACTATTTTTTTACCTTTTCACTTTTTCCATGATGATCTTGATTGAACTTGAAAAATTGATTTAGTCATGTTATAACGGGACAGGGCACGACATCCTTAAAAAGTTATAATCATCCGTAATGGAAGGCCACTTCGAAAAACCCCGTAACGGTAATGAAAGGCCTAGTGCCATTTTAGGCAGGTTAGAAAAAAACAAATAATCAACGTAAGATCGGGTTTTTGAGCTTCGAACAAGATTTTGAATTTTTGAACCTTCTCGAATTGACTCGAAATGACTTTTAAAAACTTTCCCATGCGTTAATTTCACTAAATAAACTCAACTTGGAGCCCACTCGAATTTTTTCTAATTTTTTTAAACATATTTTTAAATTTTTTTACAAACTTTTAAAATTTTTAGCCCATTTTTTATAATATAATATTTTAAATTTTTATCTTATTTTTTAATGAATTTTTAGAATTTTAACCTATTTTTTAAATTTTATCCTATTTTTGAATTCTTTTATGAATATTTTTAATTTTTATTCTATTTTTTCAAGAAGTTTTTAAAATTTTAAACTTTTTTCTATTTTTTGGAAAAAAAACTTTTGAGCATAACTTGGAAGCGAAATTGCTACGAGTCGAGCATCTTAGCTACTCGGCTACGTGGGCCTATTTATTTTATTATTAAATTTCAACTATAAGACTTACGTAAAACATGAGGGGCTAAAAAAAGGAGTTAAAATATTTATTTTGAAGGGCACCCCCTCCCCCACGATTTTAGTGTCATTTTTCCTCTCTCACCGATTCTATCGATTGGTATAGGCCGTGACGGATTTGGACTTAACGTGACGGAGATAGCACAAACAAACAGACAGACAGATACAGATAGCGCGTTTAATTCGGCGAATCAATTGCACGCATTCCCGAAGCGTGAAAACACTTCCTTGACCCTTATTCAGGGTATCGTATTGATACGAAAATGAAAAAATTCTAATTTTGACCGGATATTCGACTATCTAGGATTTTTCTAGGCGAGGAATCAAGTGCGTGTGCTGCAAAAAAGTGGGAAAGGGGATCCGCAGGGTACGTTGACCCTCTCAAAAAAATCAGACAAATACAAGGTGAGTAAAAAAAGTGCATTTTTGTGATTTTTGGACACAAAAAATTTTTGAGACCGGAAAATTTTTTATTAAAAATAACCCATATCGGGGTAATGTTATAGAGGGAACCGATTGCACGTATTCCCAAATCATAAAACGCTTCTTTGACCCTGATTCAGGGAATTGAGTTGATGTACGGTCGAAAAAGAAAATTTTTCGATTTTCGTGTCAGTATACCAACTCCATTCCTTGAATCATAGTCAAAATAATTTTTTCATGCTTAAAGAATGTGCACAATTGATTCCCCGCATAAAGTTATCCCCAGATGGATGCTTTTCAGAGCGAAAATAGAAAATTTTTGGATTTTTGTGTCAATACACCAACTCCATTTCCTGAATTAGAGTCAAGAAAGCGTTTTCATGCTTCAGAATTCAACGCAATCAATTCCCCGCATCAAATTACCCCTGTATGGGTCATTTTTAGTAAAAAATTTTCTAGTCTGAAAAAATTGTTTCGGAGCCCAAGAATCACAAAAATGCACTTTTTTTACTCACTCTATGATAAATTTACCTAATGGCCCTGTTATGTTTTTGCGCAAAATTTGATTTTTTATCAAAATTTCATATTTTTTCAACAAAAATATTCATTTTTTAACTAAAAATTGACTAAAACATAAAATCACAATGAAAGTAACCAACTCTATTGTAACTCTTTTCATGGCGAGATAGAAAAAAGTGTCGACAACGTAGAGCAGTGGATAGTGAAGCCGACCGCCCGATCTGACAAATTAAACATCGTCGAGACAATCAGGTTCGATCCGATTAGGGTCAAGCTTTAAAATTTTTATACGACTTCCTAAATTCGACCGTGTAAAATTTTTGAAAAAAGT
The DNA here is from genome assembly GCA_034698545.1 of Acrobeloides obliquus. Classification (NCBI taxonomy): domain Eukaryota; kingdom Metazoa; phylum Nematoda; class Chromadorea; order Rhabditida; family Cephalobidae; genus Acrobeloides; species Acrobeloides obliquus. The sequence goes on along the minus strand of JAQGBS010000976.1, from coordinate 6,226 downwards.
ACATAGGGGATCATTATGATTTTGGGGCCGACTCAAAAATTATCCTCTTCTCCATAAAAAATCCTAGTTATGGTACTGCCTGGTTATAGTAAATGATGAAAAGTCGATGATAATCACCAAAATTATTCAGCCCGTATAATCCGGCTATAAAACATGTGATATTTAATAATTTTTCATTGCTATCAAATAAAGCATACGACAATCATATTTTAAAATTCCATCAAGGCGCCATGACGGAATTTTTGTTTGGTGATGATCATAAGTAACTGTAGGAAAGAATCACCTGATATCATATGAAACGGATATGGAATAGACAAATAATTTATTTTTTTTGCTTTGAAATGGGAGTATGCATAAAATTTGGGGTGTAACGCATCATAGATTGAAACAGTTAAGAAATTATAAAAAGGTTTCCAAGCAAGTAAAAATACAACAAAAAGTCAGTTTTATTGAAAAATTTCACGGTTACAATGAGATTTCTTGCTTTCTTCTGCATTGTCGTGCTTTTGGTAGTTGGAACTGAGGGAGGAAAATTGAAAATTGAAGAAAAATTTAAAGTCGATGCTATTTGCTGTTTAGGTACGCCTAACTGTGCTAACTATTGTGTCTTAAATGGATGCCAATCGGGTAATTTAAATCTTATTACATTAAATGCGCTATGTCTGTCTGTCTGTATGTGCTATCTTTTTTCTATAATATCTCTTTTTGAAACAAAGTATAGTGCATTGACAAAGTAGCGGCCTATTAGTCACAAAGGTCCCTGGTTCGAATCCCTATTGGATCAAGATTTTTTTTATTCCCCCCCCCCCTACCGTTTATTTATCGAATATACCAAAGCCAAATCTGAATTTCTGATATTATAGGATTGTGCAATGGGGGAACTCTTTGTGGCGCCAACTGCATTTGTTCTGGATGCCCAGGAAAATGACACGAAAGCTTAAAAATATTAACTTAACAATAAAATTTGTTTATGCTTGTATATGAATAATATTTATTATTTGCTATTTTTTAATCTGTTTAACTGAAAAAAATGTCGAGCCAACTTGGCGCAAAGCAAATAAAAATTTTTTAATATTAGGCTTATTTTTAAAAAGTACTGAGGAACATGCGCCTCCGGCGCACGGCTCCCGGTACTTTTTTAAATGTTTTAACCTATTTCCATTTGTGTACGAACTTTTTCCGCACCCTTTAAGTTAGGAGTACAATTTTTAGCATATGGTTAAGGTGTCCAGCTTCATAGCGCACTACAGGTCGTCTAAAAAGTTCTAACCATTAGTGTTTATTATTGAAGGGCATCGCAAGACTATTAAGGATTACCCCATCATGTCTCCATGAATAGGGGTTCCTGAGGAGATCGGTAGTACTGGTAGTACCGGTACTACCAATACTATCAATAGTATCGATACTATTTGTAGTATTGGTAGTACCGGTACTACCAGTACTACCGATCTCATCAGGAACCCCTATTCATAGAGACATGATGGGGGTAAACCTGAATAGTCTCGCGATGCCCTTCAATAATAAACACTAATGGTCAGAACTTTTTAGACGACCTGTATCTCGGTAAAAATAATATTTTATACCAAAAGCTTTATGGAAATTTCCACATAATTGTTTTATAGGCTAAATTTAGAAAAATCATTTTCTAGGTTGGTATCATGTTCTTACAAGGGACATTTACCATGTGATACTCCCAGGTTTTTTAAACGATTTTAAGTGATTCTATTCTATAGGCTCTTGTAGTTATGAAAACACCAAAATTAGAGTTTCCTAGTTCGATTTTGAGGGGTAAAAATTGAATTTAAAATTCGATAAAATTAGACAATTTGTGCAAAAGTAAGTGGTAATGATGGAGATCAAACGTTTTTTCCAGTAGACCGATCGCGAAGACCTGGCGAAAATCCGTTGCGCTTTTGAGTGAAATAAAAGTTTAGTGCCTTGCAGTTAGGACCCCGGGAACCCAGAAATTTTAAAATTTACACAATTTATTCCTTGATGAGGACTTTTGGCCCTTAGGCGAGGCTATACCGCCCCTTATGCATGAACTTTTGCCCCTTTCTACATTAAAAATTTTTTATTTTATAAAAAAATTACTCTTTTAATTAAAAATTAGACAAATCCACCGGCGTCTGTATTAATTCGTTTACATTGTTAGGACTCCTTTCGTTTCTTGTATGTAATAATACATTTTCTTGTTGTAAATCAACATTTTGATTTAAAATTGAGGGTATTTGGTTATTTTCTTGTGTACCAACCATCTCTCCTTGACTATGTGAATCAAAAACACCGATAGAGCCAAAAATACGCCATGGAGCACACTTCCAGTTAAAAATAAAATTCCATGTATAAAGTGCACAACAAAATTTTTCGACTCGTCCTTCAGGTGGGAGTGGTGCTTTGACGATTTTAAAATAGAGGATAAGCAACTGGATTAGGCTAAAAAATGGTTAAAGGACTAGCCGAATAAAAGAACAATATGAAAAAATATATATATTCGGAAAGTTCATGAAAAATGGAGTATTTTTTGTTTTTAAAGCACCCTCTGGATCGTTGTAGTTTTCGAGATATTTGCGTTTGAAATTTGAATTTGTGTACATGTTTTCGTTGTAATACACAAACTTTTTAAAATTTTTTGCACTAAAACTATTAAATTTCAATGTAAATACCTTTCCTAATGTTATTATGAATTGTTAACGATGAAACAATATTTTTTTCATTTTATGGCAAGAAAGTTAATTTTTATGTAAAAAAATTTTCTAATTTTTTACAAACGTTTATTACAACGAAAACATATACTTTTGTATTGAACAAACAAAATAGTCAAAGCACGCTTAAAACACAGTTAAACAACAATGCTATTTAATTTAGAACGAGTTGATTCACTTCGTCGTTTGATTCTTACGCGTTTGAACTTTTTTCTTTCGATTCAGGGTTTTCACTGCGATGCACAACATTATTTAAATTCTTAATCATTACAACATTTTAAATTTTTTGCACAAAAATTGATATTTTTGCTCAAAAATAAATATTGTTTAATAGCTAACAATTCGTAATTTACAATAGTAAAGATTTTTACATTGAAATTTTAATGCAAAAAATTCAAAAAAGTTTTTGTGTTACAACGAAAACATGTACACCAATTCAAATTTCAAACGCAAATATATCGGAAACTATAACGATTCAGAGGGTGACGCAAAAACAAAAAATATCTATTTTTCATGATTTTTGCGAACATATAATTTTTTCTTAGTGTTTTTTCTAAGTAAAACTGGTCCCTTAGCTATGGGGTCATTCAGATATTACGTAATCAAGTAGGGGGGAGGGGGTAGTCAAATGATTACGGGGGGGCTCAGGTCAATAATTACGTAATCACAATGTATAAAATTTTTTGTTTCAATTTTTTTCGAAAAAACGTTAGCAATTTTTTCAATTTAAAAGCAAATAACATTTGTCATATATATCATATTTTTGTTATAAAAATGTTTATAAGGCTTTAATTTTTATTTTAAAATTTTTGTCATTGATTATATAATCATGGGGAGAGGTAGCCAAATGATTACGGTTGATTATAAGGGAGAGGGGGGGGGGGTCAAAAAATCGAAAATTTTGATTACGTAATATCTGAATGACTCCTATGTTACAATCTTACTCTTCAATTGAATGCCCAATCGGCACTTTGGACTTCCAGTGTAAAATTGCTTCCAAAATCACCTTCCATTTATAAAAAGCGCCACTTTTTGGAACAACCTGATACATCAAAAAAGGAACTAACACAAAAAGACATCCAATCAGACTCAACAAGTTCTTAAAAGTTAAGAAATTTTTTAAAATAAAATTATTTAGCTTACTAAAGAAAACAACAACCTAGCCGACTGATCTTTAAGTTTTTTAAAATATGTTTTCAATGAGTTATGCTTCATAACATAACGATATCTCCAAAAGCACATGAAGCAGAAGAGTAAAGAACATATTAGCATGGTTATTTCGAAATAAAATTGAATTTCTTAAAATTATAGTACAGGGTGAGTAAAAAATCCGCTCTTTTTGATTTTATGTTTGCAGAAAAATTGCATTTCCTCGGACAAAATGTTGTCTTTTTATGTAATTTTCTTTTGAAAACATAGACAATTTGATTTGCTATGTTTTGAAATAAGAAATAGATAAAAAGGGCGCTGAGACAGGTGAGGAAAAGCATCTGAGGACGTGACACTTGAGGACGAACATTTGAGGACGGACATTTGAATTTTTTAAAATAAACAATATTATTTCAAAAAGCGGATTTTGCTAACTTTTTCAGTAGCATAGGAAGACTTCAATGTCCTCAAATGTCTGTCCTCAAGTGTCGCGTCCTCAAATGCTCTTTCTCACCTGTCGCAGTGCCATAAAAAACAACAAGAAATGCAATTTTTCTGAAAACATAAAATCGGATTTTTTTACTCTATAGATAATGAAAAAAATTAATTACCCGAAAATGGAGAACATCCATAATAAACTCCATTACTAGTTGTATCAAAATCTTTATTATACGCACAATCTAGAAATTCCAGTTGAGTAAGAATAAACTGGGGGACCGAGCGCTATCTCGCTCGGAGGGAAGAGAGGATTTTTCGATCCGAGCACTAAGTTGACTTGAAGAAAAATATCCGCTTGGATATTTTTTTAAAGTCATACTTAAATTGTCGCAAATGCGCAAGATTATGCTAAAAAAGTTGATAAAATTTCTTCGATTTTTTGACCTTTATAATTTTCCAAAAATTTATGTGCTTTTTTATCGTCATGACTCACATGAGTCGTTTTCTTTCTTAACATATTTTGGCTTCAGAAAAAAGAAATAGTGCGTAAAAATTTTGTATTGCTTTATTTGTCTTAAAACAAATAGTGTTATAAGCTCGCCTTCAATCAACAAAACCAAAATACTGAACGAATTTTTGCGCCACCCTGTAAGGTCATCACGGATTGGGAATGCACGAAATCGATTCCCCCGCATAGAAAAACCCCCAGGGTGATTTTTTCAACCTTCTAGCCCTTTTTATGATCTACAGTCAAAGACGGATTAATATTACATAAAACCATTTTTCTCACTTGTAATTAACAAAACCGACAAAAACAATCCCATACTAATTGTCCATAGAAAACAATATATAACTGTATTTTTCATAGTTATTCTTGTGTTGTATGAGCTTAACATACTGAGAAATAAAAAATTGTTTAATGATTTTGACATTCGCATCCCAGCAACAAGTGCTTTTGGCCATCTTTGAACGTATAAGATAATTTGTTTTATTGCAATTGTAGTTGAAAATTTATAGAGGGAATGCCAAAATCCACAAGGATTGTCGGTTAAAAATTGATTATTTGAAGATCCCAATGAATTAAGACAACTAAATAATGTTTTAAAAGAAAAAATAGAAAAATTCGAGCAATTTTTTATGAAAAATCATAATATGAGAACATGAAGAATTTTTTTAATTTATAAGAAGACTATTAAAGGGGCGTAACATTTATAGCCTATTCTCGAAAAATCGAAAAAAATTTTACCCGACTTTTGAAGGGGTAACAATCATGGCAGGATCCCAAAAAAAAGTTTTTTTTGAAAATTTTTGTAAAAAATACATTCCTAGGGGTAATTTTATGCGAGAAATCGATTTCGCGCATTCTCGAAGCATGAAAATTCTTCCTTGTCCCTGATTCAGGGAATAGGGTGGGTATATTGAAGCGAAAATCAAACATTTTCGGATTTTAATGAAAAAGACCGTCGATTCTTAGATTTTTCTAGGCGAGGAATCGATTGCACGCATTTCCGAACCGTGAAAACGTTTCCTTGACCCTGATTCAAGGAAAGGATACGTATTTACGTAAATAAATTGATTTTCAGTTCAATACACCAATTACTTCCCTGATCAGGGTCAAGGAAGACGTTTTCAAAGTTCGAGAGTGCGTGCAATCGATTCTCCGCCTATAAAAATCTAAGAATCGACGGTTTTTTCATAAAAATCCGAAAATGTTTGACTTTCGCTTCAATACATTCATCCCTGAATCAGGATCAAGAAAGCGTTTTCATGCTTCAGGAATGCGCGGAATCGATTTCGAGCATAAAATTACCCCTAGGAATGTATTTTTTACAAAAATTTCCAAAAAAAACTTTTTTTGGGATCCTGTCCTGATTGTTGGGGGGGGGGGGGGGGGGGGGGGGGGGGGGGGGGGGGGGGGGGGGGGGGGGGGGGGG
>JAQGBS010000975.1:0-17848 GCA_034698545.1 Acrobeloides obliquus | reverse complement strand
AGCCTTATTGTAATGAAGTAAGTTATTGATTTTAGAGAATGTTAGCGTGCATGTCAACATGTTTAGAGCGATTCTGCCCGCTTAGAGTCGTAGCTTGACCAGGGGAGTGTAAAGGCCGCCACTAATTTGTTCGGAAATTTTTGACTTCATTAATTTATCACTAATAACATCACTAATTCCGTTCGGACGCGCTTGGATACATCACTAATAGGCGTTCAGACGCGTTCAGAAACGTTTTGACGCGTTCGGAAATGTTTGAACGAGCGCCCGAACGCCTATTAGTGATGTTTCTGAACGCGTCCGAACGCAATTAGTGAAATTATTAATGAACTAAAGTCCGTTCGGGAGTCGTCCGAACGTATTAGTGGCGGCCCTAACTGTACTGCTGTAAGTTGTAGTTGTAAGTGTAGTTTTAAAATTTTTGTACAAACTTTTAAAAATCGATAAAAAGTAGACAATATAACATTGGAACAATCTAAAGAAAAGGAAGAGACCGTTTGATCGCTATACAAATGTATGAAACATCTGAAATACATTGTTATAGAAACGTATGAAACAATAATAAGTTTATTCTCTATGGTACAGACATACGTCCTATTGAAACCATAGTTCCACATAACACAAAATATAGCACACAATAAAACAATGTTCTATGTTAGATCACATTTTTGAGGCTTCTGTTAGACCCTTCCTTCTACTCAATGCATTACCTTTTATCTAACAAGATGTTCATAAGTTTCATTTCTCTGACCACGTTCTTGAATTGGGAGACATTCCATAGATGTACTGCATCATGGGGGGAGGTTGTTCCAGTTCTTTTGGCCGCGCGTAGATAATTTCCATCTATGGTCTTTAGGCTAGTCGGAGGGATAGGCAATTTCAGGCAGTGTCTGAGACTTGCACTTTGACGGGCATTAGTTCTGGCAGTGAAAAATGCATTGTTTGAGAGCTTGTGACAGACTTTCAATTTGAAGTAGCTCTTTTTCAAAATAGTTCTTTTTTCAATGGCCAGGATCGTATTTTTCAATAAAAATTGCATGAAAAGAGTTTTTATAAATATGTTGTTTAACGTTTTTTTCTCATAATAATTTTACAGCCTAGTTATGAGCAAGAGAAAAATACGGCCTCTTCCAAAGCTTATAACATAGATATCGAATATGCAACTTTGGTTTATGCGATATACGAACAATATAAGTCGTGCCTACCTTATTTTGAGGTATGCTTTTAAGTGTTGCATAAGGAGTGAGAATAAAACCAATTTTCTCTCAGCTTTAGAATCTTCATTTTAGAAAGTGATCAAACGACACTTCTGGCTCAAAAGAAAAATGATTATCGAGCAAGCTCAAAACTGGATAGTTACATATACAAACGAAAATAAAGATAGCCATAATTGTTATAGCCGTAGCCATATGGTTGATCATGAACCAGAATTTAATAACCCAGAAAAGAGGGTAACTTTTAAAGGGGCCCAAATCCTATCACTCTCTCAAAAAAAATTTTCTCAGATTTTTCTAAAAATAGCCCTATAAGGAAACTTTGCCGTGAGAAATCGATTTTTTGTATCAAAAAATCTTGAAACTTTTTGATTTGGCCTGTGGGCAAAATATAAGGAAAAATTTTAGTCAAAATTCAGTCAAATTTGCCTTGTATAGGCCAAACCAAAGGGTTTCAAGTTTTTTTTGGTGGGAAAAATCGATTTCTCTCATCAAAATTTTTTTCATTTTTACACAAATCTAAGACAAAAACGGGTAGGATTTGAGTCCCTTTTAAAGGTCATAACTGTTGTAAACGATGTTTTTAGATAAAAAACGTCCAAAAGTTGATTGATGAATTTAAACAAATGAAGAATCCAATGTCGAACCAACCGGTTATTAACGATAAGCCTTGTTTCTCAATTGAAAAATAGATCTTTAGTTTTTGTTTTATATTATTATATAAATCTATTTATTAGTACCAATAATAAGGGCATATCTGACGGCCAGTAATGGAGGGGAAAAACTCTCCTCTAAATACAACTTTCAAGATTTCGTATAAACCTGTACAGAATTGATAAGCCAGTATGCATTTATATACAACTGTGGATTATTCCTAACATTATCTTCGCAGCCGGTTTTATTTTGGGCGCCAATACAGAAAGTAGTATCCATTATGATCTTTTGGTTAGTGAAATGATCCGCCGTACAATTGGGTCCGATTCTGAAGAAAGCTTCGGGAAAGCCCCATTTTTCTGGATTTGGAGTTCCCTAAAAATTTTGAAAGATAAAAAAATATGAAAAAATAAACTTGCTTGTTGAATATCTTCGGGAATCTCGTTTCTGTGGAATATCCAAACACGAATAAAATTTTCTTTATCCCATTCCGCCGCGTAGACTCCACCACTGACATTGTTGATAGATGAGCCGATCGTGCCACTTCTAGCTCTTATAGTGCAGCCTGCGTTTGACGTTACGCCTACAAATTTATAAAAAGTGTCAAAAATTTACGACTCAGAAATCTAAGGTGCCTAAAATATACGCTTACAAAAATTAGGATACCAAAAATTTGACGACTCGGAAAGTCTAGATTCCAAAAATATATGGCTCAAAAAATTAAAGTATCTGACATTTTAGGATTCAAAAAATAGGATACTCAAAATTTAACTGCTTAAAAAATTGGGCACTAAATTTTTTGAGGCCTGCCTCATCATGGAATCTGCACTGGTCTTTAAAGACTCAGCCATTTTGGATCTCTTGTCGATCTTCTTACCCCCTTCCCTTTACTTAAGCAAGTTATGGACCCTTGGAAGTCGAATACAAATGATGTGGCTTAAGACCGGGGTTCTTGGGCGCCGGCCTCTTTTCAATCTTTCGATTCTCTAAGCACCATTTTTTATAATAACTATTTACTTGATGTACAATCTGTATGTCCAAATTCTCCTCTAAATACAGGAAGCATTCCGTTTTCACTTGCTACTGAATCTTGCCTACAGTATTCATTCGTGTGAAGCGTTATAGGGGCTGAAGTCTCTCCGTCTTGGTACTCTAAAATGAATTAGATTAACATACAAATATCTCATAAAGGCTACCCAAAATATCTATTTCTCCATTCTTTGGCCAATTATCTGGCCAATCAGCGGTCCAAAATGAGCTGTGCAGTTGATATCCCACTGGCATATGCTCAAAATCTATCATGAAAAGTCCTCCATCACTGAAGGTGATTTTCGATTGGAGATTTACAGAGCCTCTTCCTTTTGCACTTGGATCAAGGACATTGGTGCTGTCGACTCCGAGGTAATTCTATAAACAACAATCGGGATTGTCAGGAGTCAAAAAAGGATCCAATAAGCCCCCTTTTCCTTTGACTCTGGGCTTACCCTGTAGATAACCAAATATTACATGGGGCCGATCTACTCTTTGGAATGCGTTTTGGAAATGTAATCCTTGTTTTTGGTGCCGGTCACATAACTCGTCTTTCCACCAAAAAAATTTTCCATAAAGCATAGGTACCGGCAAAAAAGCCTTAAAAACGGTTTTTGTCAAGAAAAAATAAAGTATAAAACATTTTTTCTTGGCCAAACCGTTTTTAAGGCTTTTTTCCGGTACCTATGCTTCATAGGAAAATTTTTTGGTCGAAAGTCAAGTTATGTGATGTCTATTCAGGGAGTATAAGAAAAATTAAAAAATTTGCATAAAAACCTACAACTCTTCGTTTTATACTCCCCTTCCTCAGTAAGCCTCCCCTTCCCGTTTTATACCGAGTCTTTTTTTTACCTGCCCATTTATGAATTTAACTACTCCAAGTTGTTCAGCCGTTGATCTATTTAGCCATTCAACAAATCCATGAATTTCTGATGAAACGTTTGTAGTCCAAAAATTAAAGTTATCAAAAAATCCAGCGCCTTCGAAGGAAACATTTAATTTGTAAGTGGGTAGCTGACCCTTTTTGCATAATAAAAACATGTTGGTTCCATTTACGAAAGTAGTCAAGTGATCGTCCCAAGTTCTATTGGCGATTGGTACACTATTCGTGCAATTGGGGCTTTCTTCGGCGTCGCATTCTATATAAGCATTGCCAACGTCCATTTTGTTGGGATACCAGATCTAAATAAGTTAAATTCGCGGGTAAAAAGGGCCAAGGCTCATTTTTGAATCCTTGGGCTTGGATCCCGTCGGGCCCCGAAAACCCCCACCGGCCTCTCAAATGGTCAAGGCCACTGGGGAGAGAGGAAGGGGTCGAAGACGGCCTCCTGTGACCCATGGGACCTTATATGACCCTGATAATTCAATCTTATGCCTACCTCATTCTTATGATGCTTATACCCAGCAGAAGTCGGGATAATATGCGCAGACATATCCCTATTATGGTACGCTCTATAAGCAAACGGCACCAAATTCGGCATACGATCCGCAAAATCCGCATGCCCTACTCGCATTTCTCCGAAGGCTATCAACTTTATTTGTGTCTTATCAAAATAGCCCATTTGTGAAACGTATGGCGCTGCCAAAGCGGCAAGACTTCCGCCCATAGAAAAACCGGTGACCCAGAGCTCATAATTGGGGTATTTATTCTTGGCTGTAAAAAAGGCATCACGTAAACCGCCGTTCCAGATAAGAAGGAATCCATTATACCAGAACTTGTGGACTGTTCCACCGCCGGGGAAAGACGTAGTAAGGTTATAAAAGGCTAAAAAATTTTTAATAAAGAAAAATTATTGGGGTGGCAAGAAAGTCCCTATAGATCCGTTCTTTGTTTCTCTAGTTGTAAATATTTACATCATTACACGACTTGTTTGTGTAATTTTGAGAGAGCTTGCCAGTTACTCCTAGAAGCATGTCGAATTCGGTCTTTACTTGTTTATTATTGTTTGCATTATTTATTTCCTAATCAAATAGTGATCTTCCATCTAATCATATTTTCCATGTAATTATCATGAATATTTTCATGATTAACTGCAGCTCAAGCGGTCCGAAATATCAATGACATTTATGCCCAAGATAGTACTTCCGAACAAACATGTCAGACTTGGTTCAAACGTTTTCGTTCTGGAGAAATCAACCTTGAAGACCAACCACGCTCGGGAAGACCATCGAAGTTAAAAGATCATTTGCTGACCGATCTTTTAAAAGAAGACAACCGACAAACAACACGCGATTTAACAAATCAACTTGGGATCTCACATACTACAATAGAGAACCACCTTTATGCTCTTGGCTATAAATCATAGCTAGGAGCATGAGTACCTCATGACCTCACAGAACCCAATAAATGGCAGCGTTTATCAATCTCGTCGTCTATCTTAAGTCAATACAATCGCAAGCCATTTTTACCACACCTAATTACAGGAAACGAGAAGTGGGTTTTCCATGCCAACTTTCGACGCTAGAGGCAACCGGTGAGAAGCCATCCCCCGACCCAAGGCTGGATTCGCATCAAAAGAAATTAATGTTGTGAATATAGTGGGATGTGAACTGAATGATTTATTGGGAGTTGCTGGATAGCAAGAGCACTCTTCCAGCTGCCGTATACAGTCAACAGCTTGATAAAGTGGCTGAAGCAGTTTGAACAAAGAGGCCTGAAAAAACTAAGATCATCCTCCAACACGACAACGCCAGATCTCACACTGCAAAGTTGACAATCAAAACTACAGGAGCTGGGCTGGGAAGTGAACCCCACAGCATATAGCCCGGATCTTGCTCAGACTTTCATCTTTTTCGGGATCTGCAACATAAACTGAATGAACAGCACTTCGAAAATGATGAAGATGTCAAAAAGTGGCTTCAAAGCTATTTTGACCAAAACCCCGCATTTTTTTTGATATAGGTATCAGAAGATTGCCTACGAAATGGGCGCAAATCATATTTAATAATGGTGACTATATTGAATAATTTGCCTTGTTTATAGTTAATAAAATTGATTTTGAAAAACCAATAAAGACTTTCTCGCCAACCTAATAGAAAGCACTACTTGTTTCCTCATCGAATTCAGCACCACCTATCGTTCCCCTAAAGTTCAGAATGATCGCTTCATCATCATTGCTCACTAACAAATTACCAGCGCACGTAATATTTGGATTGTTTGGATTGAAAAGATCACAAGGTAATTCAACATTGTCTCGAATAATCTAAATGTAGGATCACTTCCAAAAATTTTTTTTTGATATTTGAATACCTCATAGCTATCAAAGCATCTTTCCATGTAAGCTGTAACGTTCCTTAGAAAGACTTCGGTTATAGGAAATAGCTTATACCTAGCCATCCAATCACTATAGCCTGATGGCATTCTAGTCCAAGAAGGACTTAATAACGACAAGACGAGAGTCACTTTTAATAGAAATAGGCTCATTTCGCATAGAATACAATAAAGAAAAGAGTTTAAGAAAAGCCAATTTATTATATAGAGAAATTTTTTTTCTTAAAGTATTTTTTAATAACTGCTTATTGTTAATTTTTCTTATCAAATGTATTTAAGACGTCTATATGCAATATGTGCTTCAAAAATGTGCTTTTGGAAAATGTGCTTTTTTGATTAAATTTTTCCTCTTACTCTTTGGCCATGTGGACAACGTTTTTATATAAAAATATAAATACAGAACTATAACTAAAAATATTGATGCTTGGAATCATTAAGGCATGTTGAGAGGCGTGAACGTTTCAATTTCAAGATTAGGTTCTGATTGAGATCTGTAAAGGGGTCAATTTCGGGTTCTTCTTTACCCTAAAATGATATTAAAAAAATTCAATTATTGAAAAAATATATTTTAAAATCGATCTTTAGGGGTCCGGAAACTCCATATACCCTCTAAAGATCGATTTTAAAATATTTTTTTCAATAAATTCGAAGAAAGTGAGAAAATTTGATTTTTTTCAAACTTCATCTCTTGCAAGAATATTCAAATAATCAACGTAAAATTGATAGTATTGAGTTTTGACAAGGTTTTCTCTGATGCGGTTCCTCGAATTGACTTGAAATAGCTTTAAAACTTTCCCATGCGTTAATCTCATTAAATAAATTCAACTTGGATGGCACTCGAACATATAACACTACGGCCACTTAGGTTCGAACTTTCGAGATAGCGTATCTTAATTTACGTTTGTTTTTATAATTGTCTTTATAAATCCTAATTATAAATTTTTTTACAAGTATTTGTAATTGTAAATTTTTTAACAAGTTCAATAACTTATTAACAGAATTCTTCGTCGTTTTCATAAAAATAATTGCCATCAAATTTATTAAAACTAAACAAATTAGTATTCCTTATTTTGTGCATAATATAGCACTAACTAAAGTGTAGCAGGTTCGAATCCCACCCTTGGCGTTTTTATTTTTGCCCAAATTTAAAAAACTTTATATTTCCTTCCAGGATGGCCATTCGCAAACAATTTTTTTCTATGTGTCTTACAATATTTTTTACTATTGTTTCCCGTCACAACATCGAAAATCCCTGACTGACACTTCTATACTATTCCTTGTTAGTCCCACTTTATGTTTTTGCCCGAAATTTTTGAATTTTTAAAAAATCCTAATGGTCCCCATAACAATTTTTCACCAAAATGACCTAAATTTTTTATTTTTTTACCAAAAAGGTCCTAAATTTTCCATTTCTTCTACAAAATTGTAATTTTCTGAGCATTTTCAACTTAAAAACAAGCGTTTATCAAACAAATTTGTTGCCTGCGGCGCTAGATTTTATTTTGAAAACTTCAAAGTAATTTTTGATAATGTTAGGGTCGACGGATTTCGAAAATTTTTATCAACATTAATTCGGCCATGGTTCAGCTACAATTTTAAGAGCCAATAAAAGAGAGTTAGGTTAAAAGAGTAATATTTAATAATAGTTTCGCACACTGTACCAATAAAGGAGAGTAGCAAAAAAAAGTCCCCAGCACCTAAAAATCTTCTATTTGGCATTATCGATTAATTTTACCTGTAAAAACGGTTAAATAAGTTTCGTTGTTTAGATTAGCTATGTGAAATGCTTCTTCAAAGTATCATCCATCTTTAAAAAAAGGTTTTTGAAAAAATAGTTTTTAAAAATCAAAACGCAGCCCCTGATATTGTTACAAAACAAGTTTCATAAATGCAAGTTTTTGTTATATTCAAGCCTTATTTGTGGTTTGAAATACTATTCTTCTGCAAATAAACATGTTTTGATCCTAATCCCTTATATGTTTGCATAATAACTTTATTCAAAGACTGTTTCCATGTTCATCTAGACAGTCGTGTATTGCTTATTTGTTCTTTCTATTATGGAATGTTGATTTTGCGATGCGTTTATAAAGTAATATTTTTCGGTTCGATATCATTCGAAAAATTTTTCCTAACTATATCTAATTTTTTTATTTTACAATGAAATTCTTATGGATAGTCCTAATTTGCGTTATTTTTTATCCCAGTATTACTACCTCATTTGATCTCCTAACTATAACTATGAGACCTAAATATGATCCATGCAAGAATTCAACTTTATCAGAAATTACACAATTGATTGAATGTTGCTTATTTTGCACTGATTTGATTGGTATTAACCAAGGAGGCTGTTTTAATGATAAACATGGTAGTAGATATTGTCGATGTTCTGAAACTGATGCCCATTGTCCAATCCCTTAATTTTTCTAATAAAGTTTTTTCTTATATTTATTAATATTTTATGAGTGATGGCAATAGCCTATGAAGATAATAGAAAATTATACAAGATGTCAGAAAAGTTTTATCATCTCCTTTGAAAAGCGCCCGTAAAAATTTTGGAGGTAATGTGCCGAAACACAGATGGTCCAGGAGCTTTGGACAATGCATGGGCTGAAACCATAAATTCGGCACTCAACATCACCTCTAAAATTTTTACGAGCACTGAATATAGTTTTTTTTACCTTTTTAACTAGTACTTGGTTTTAAAAGACATTTCTCCATCATACATGGGCAAGGTGGTGAGACAATCATCAAAATGTGTGGATCCCCCGAGGGAGGTAGCTTTTTCGAAGCTACCTCTCTCGTTTTTTAAAAGCTATAGATGTATAATTAGAAGTTGATTAGATTAGAATTAGGAGTTGATAACAAAGGATATCCTTTAACAAACGAAAAAAGCTATTTTGTGAGGCAGAAAGAGTTCTTATGTTTTCCATTTTTTAAATTAACTTATTACAGGGTGTGTGGAAATTATCCACCCTCCCACAGTGGTGTACCCAGAAAAAATTTTTGGGGGGCCCAATTTGAAAAAAAATTTTTTGCCTTGGTCCTCCTTATGTTTTTTCGAAAATTTTCCAAAATTTTGGGCAAAATTCGATTTGCGACAAAATTTTGTTCAAATTCTTGAGTCAATGCAATAACCAGCGCCTCAGGCAAATTTTTTTTGTTGAAAAATGCTTGTTTATATGCTGAAAATGTTCAGAAAATGATGAGCTTTTGGTTTAAAAAAATTTTAAATTTGGGGCTTTTTTGTTGAAAATGGAAAAATTTGGACAATTTTGGTGAAAAACCATTTTCCAAATAAAATCCAGCGCCGCAGGCAACAAATTTGTTTGATAAACGCTTGTTTTTAAGTTGAAAATGCTCAGAAAATTACAATTTTGTAGAAGAAATGGAAAGTTTAGGACCTTTTTGGTAAAAAAATAGAAAATTTAGGTCATTTTGGTGAAAAATCGTTATGAGGACCATTAAGATTTTTTGAAAATTCAAAAATGTTTTGACGGGAAACAATAGTAAAAAATATTGTAAGATATATAAAAAAAATTGTTTGCGAATGGCCATCCTGAAAAAAATATAATTTTTTTAAAATTGGGCAAAAAGAAAAAGCCAAAGGTGGGATTCAAATCTGCGACTCTTTAGTTTTGTAGCCGAACGCACTAACCACTACACCACTTAGGTTCTTCTGATGTCTATTCGTTAAATTTTCCTGTATTTAGAGTTTTTTCAAAAAATACAATTTTCTCGGGTTTCTTGAGCTTTTTAGCACCTTAAATAAACTTCACTAAACCCCTAGGTGTAATTTTTCACAAGGAATCGAATGCGCCTATTCTTGTTTCATGAAAAGTGCAGGAAACCCGAGAAAATGGGTTTTTTTCAAAAAATGCATTTTTCTCTGGTTTCCTGCACTTTTCATGAAACGATAGTGGGCACATATGATTCCTCGTGACAAATTACACCTAGGGGTTTAGTGAAGTTTATTTGAGGCGCTAAAACGCTCAGGAAACCCGAGAAAATGGCATTTTTTTAAAAACATTTAAAAAAATGATTTTCAAAAAATGCTGGATATTCCTTCGACTTCTTGCAGTTTTTCTCTTTTTCGGTTTTCGTTGTTTTCGGTTTCTTCGAATCTCTTGATTGTTCGAAATACTGTCGACGGTTCAATATCAAGAAACCGCGCAATTTCAAGTACTCCTTTTCCATTTTCATGTACTCTAATTATGGCAGGTTTCAATTCATTCATTTTAACACTAAAAACAAAATTTAAATGAAATTTGTTGAAAAAAACAATGAAAACGCAAGAAAATCAAGTGTTGCAGTTTCATCTCGCACTCTGTATAACAAAATAAATAACAGGTTTCTAAAAGATTTTAAACAAGATTAAATCTATAATTTTTAATATTGATAGACAGAAAATTAGTATGAAATCTCCTATCGTCTATGGAAATAAATATTTTAAATATTGAATTGTTTTCATGCAACAAAACTCGGGCAATTTTTGGTCTATTCGAAAAAACATAAAAATTTATATGCAAATAGGACATTGGTACGAGTCTGTATGTAAAATATTGGCTGCGATTATAAAAGTTTTGTACGAGTTATTTGTTTAATATTTCTTATTAATTATTTTTGACCAATTAGACAATTAGTTTACATAATTAGTTAAATTTTTCCATTTTGTGTCAATATATTTTTATTTACGCACTTCATCATGTATTTTTTATTTTAACAACGCCCTTGACGATCTCGTCGGTATGTTGTTTACAATAAAATTTTATGAAACTTTATCGGTGATCTCATTTATAATGTCCGAATCGATATGAAAACTTTTTTATTACTCTTTCTAATTTTTGACAACCATTTTTTATAATCATTATTAATTTTTAGATTTTATACAAAGTTCCTTTAAAACATATATTTTCTTAATCTTTTTTTAACAATGGCTATGAAATCTATAGATATTGCTATTACACCTTATTATGACGATCTTGCTAAATATGGTATACATGTTCAAACGGAGAAGTAAATTTTCAAAGAAATAAAGTAACTACAAAATTTATAGCGATGGCCAAATATCTATAAAAAAGTTATCTTGGCCGAGAAAACGAGGACATAGAAAACCATCTGGTGGTTGTGACGATGCTATTATAAATGATCCAATTTCATTTCACCAAAATAACAACGAATTATGGATGTTAAATTTCAATGTAAGTAAAATTTCTTTTACATATATGATTTTCTTCTTGTATTTTTTTAATATGTTTTTAGTTCACTTCAAACCAAAAGATTGTGTCACCATGCTCACTTCAAGCCAAAAGACTGTGTCACCATGAAATTCAATTTTTTGGAACCTTTTATGCACAATTAGACGGTGATATTGCTTATGTGCCAGAAAACCATGTTTACGATTTTCTAATAATTGTTTGCGAAGATACTCATCACCCGAAACATCGTTTATTCAGAGCCATAAAGTTTTCGAAAGAAAGTTCCGTTCAAATAGATGCGTTTTTAATTCATTCTTTACCAATTCCCATTATACACGAAGATAATGGTATATTCAACATGAATATGCGTCACAGAGCGGTGCTTGTTTCGATATTGATTATTCGATATTGACTAAATTTTAGGTTAATGCTAAATCGCAATTCGCGTCGCCTATAAATATTCATATACAAACTCTTCATATTGAAAAATTGAATTTTATACCATTAAAGGATTTACCATATGAAGATGATACTCAGCAACCCAGGTTACCATGGCATTTTGGACATCGTGTTTTAACATTAGAACTGGCTAATCAATTTAATTTGGCAGAATATGGAAGGCTCATAACGGATTTTAAACTTCATAGAGAACAGGTAATTTTTTCAGTGTTTTAATGACGTCAATGTCGACGAAAATGACATTTAAATGTCATTTGTGAAATGACATTGGCATGACAATGTCATGTCATCAACTTTTTTCTTGTCAGAACTAGTCGATTATACCTCGAACTTCCACAAAAATATAGCAAAATTGGAAACGCAAAAATCTCTTTGTGTCTGAATTTCTTGCCGAACTTCTCAAAAACAAAAAACTTAGTGAAAAGACCATGTCAACATTTTTTAGCAAGAGGGTCTTTTCACTAAGTTTTTTCTCTTTGATAAGTTTGGCAAGAAAGTCAGACACAAAAATTTTTTTTAAATTTTGTTGTGTTTTACTTTCTTGTCAAACTTATAAAGAAAATTTTTATGCAATTTTGTATGTCAAATATCTCTCCAGGGTTGTCGAATTGGAATTTACTTCCAAAGCAAAAAGTGGTTGCCCCAACGTGGACTTTCTTTTCCACCTTTGAACAACAAAAGTAGACTGGTCCTTTAATTTCGTTTTTTAGATTCGTCCTTTACAATGGCCATATTTAAAGAAAGAGGAAAAGTATTCCAGAATTGGGGCTTTAGACCAAGAATTTCAAATGTTTTGGCAAGATTCGGAAGACAAAAATTTTAAATTTGCAACAATTATTGAAAAAACAGGAAATAGCGATAAACAAGAGCAGTGTTCGGGTATCAAATACGATATAGAGAATAATGAATACAGAGTGAATGTATGTTGTTTCAATAAAGCATCAATTATATTATATATTCAGATTTTGAGATCAAGACCCGATGGAACTTTTTACATCCATGCAAAAGATGTGAACACGGTGTTTGCCATGATTTTTGCTTTACCTGATCCATTAAATGGTGATCCTGTAGAAGATACTATAAATGTGTTCCTATTTCAACAAGGTAGTTTTTTATTAAATTGTATTGTAGCGACCAAAAACTACCGTTTTTATAATACTTTTAAACAACCTTTTTATTCACTTCCGGTATCCACCACGGCCTCACTCAAGAGGCGTGATCGGACAGCTTTCCCTCCGGGTCTTGCTCGAGGCTGAGAGAGATCTAGTAATTATTACGGCTATGTCTTAATCTTAGTGAGTGTGTTTGCTCTTTTGTCTATATCCCCCCTCCCCATGTAACCTCTTAATAAATATTATCATTATTCCGTGCACAGTTCATAGTACGTTAGGTTGGCATGTAGCTATAAGGTAAGCAATATTTAGGTATCGTAAGCACCTTTGTCGTTATCAAATATCCACTAGAGTAATGCGCCCTTTCCCCATTGTACAACACTACCCCACAACCCCATCAGTTTCCGGGCGCTACAGTATTAAAAAAAATTAAATTTAGGCCAAGCAGTACGCTTACATGCAGGAATTTGGCATAGTTTTCCCATACTATCAGTTACACAAAATGAAGCAGAATTTCATCAGCTAGTTTGCGAAACGAATACAATTACAACCATAAATTTGGACTATGAATGCTGTAGTGGATTAAAAGTTAGGAACAATTTTTCTATGGATTCTATGAAATTGGCTGAAAATAGAAAACCGACGAAAATTGAGTTTAAATCTGTTTGCTTAGAGCCTGAATTTGTTACATAATTAAAATAAATAAATTTTTTCTAAAGTTTTTTTATCGTTTATCAAAGTTATACTAATCTATTTTTTACCCCTGATGCATATATGGTACACTCGGAAGAAAGATTCGTAGAAAATTTTGGTTATATCTATTTTTGGCGAGCAATAGTTCAAAATGTTCCTCAAACAAAGCGGAAAAATTTTTGTGGATATCACATTCATTAGTTTTTGCAAATTTTAGATCAAAATTTGGCCTTAAATTTTGTGTAGGTCCGCAAGTATAATATCTACAAATAGCACTCCGCAAATGTCGGTTCCGCAAGTAGTACTCCAGAAGTTGGTGGCGCCATGAAAATGCATATAATTTAAATTCCATTACCAAATCATCTCAAGGAATTTAATTGGAGAGAGAGATTTGGGCAGCGAAATCAAGTGCTTTTCAACTTTTGGTCACAAGTAGTGGCTTCATTCCATGTAATCCGTAAAGAGTAGCATCATTTCTTATCTCAACGGCTCTCTTTAGGGTCATAACGGGTGTCATTGCCCATGCCCCCAGAGCATTGCCTAATTAAAAAAATTCCTATATTTTCACGATCTTGGCGTGATTAATCTGAGCTCTACTAATGCCAAAAATGAGTGTTTTTTGGTTAATTTAAAGAAAAAAATTTTTCAACTTTTAGTTAAGCGGACTAAGTGAAACTAAGTGTACTAGCTCCAAATTTTTTAAATAAAATATCCTATTCTTGATTGACATTACTACTACAAACTTCAAAAAATACTTTGTAGTCACAACAAATTTGTAGTCCTTCTATAAATGAAAAACTCATGTGATAAAAACTTGCAGAAACGTGCTCTATGAAAATTAACTTTGAACAAATTAGGGTTTTAAGATAGAGAAGGTGTAGCCTGATAGAACAAAGGATCAAAGTATTATAAAGGAATATAGGAAAATACAATAGAGACAGAACTACTAAATTAAACTTAGACATATGTCATTCACAGGATTCATGGTCCTTCTAGTACAAAGAGTATTATAGAAACAAGGTATAAAAGGCTCTATAAATTTCATTTAAACTAAATTTTGGTGATCTTATTTTATTTTCTCTAAATTTATTGGTATAATCAGTTTCAAAATGAATTCAAAATTGTCTATTTTTTGCTTATTCGGATTGTTGATAACTGCTCAAGCTGCAGGCCCTTTTTGCGGTTTATGTACAAAAATGGTTAAAGATGTTATTAAGAAACACAATAAAAATTTTACTGGTGTAGATTTATTAACGTTGCAGGTAATTAACATTTTTTAGAGCAAAAAAAATTCAAGGTAAATTTTTCTATTCCTAGAATCGAACATAAGATACTTTCTAATGCTTTGCAATTTTATCAACTTTTTGCCCCGTCTGACCCGCGGTTGCCGATAATTGTGTTTCCTACATATCATACATTACCAATGGGGGGCTGTCCCCCCCCCCCTCATGTAGCTAACATCGAGCCAAAAGTTAAAGATTCATATAGCCTCGGGGTGGCGAAGCCGTCGGCTAAAAAAAGGTCCTTTTTTTGGTCGACATCATATAGCTTCGAGGTAGCTTGTCCCTCCCCCCTCCTCCTTGTTCATGTATGCTACATATAGTTATCGGGTATGGAGAATCTTTTTTACTATATTTCGAATCGATTTTGAATAGCATCCATAGACCTTTTTTCGTTTTAAAAATCATGAGATCTATGGTTTGGTTAGGGACCGTCTATAAATTGTGTCCTAAAAATCTTCATTGTTTGCTCCCCTTCCACACATGCACAAAGTCTTACGTCAAAATTTTCAATACTACATATCATATATGGGCAAGCAGGGGGTACTGAGCCCCAAAATACGAATTGGTTCCAAAGGTCACTGTCGACCAAAAAAAACGTCGACAAGCGAAAAATTATTTCATCCTGTGACTTTAGAAAAAACGAATTCGTTTTCGATTTATGAACTTAGCCATCAGTTTGCCAAATGGTATATTTTCGCTTCGAGGCGGCCAATACTACATATTTTTAAATTTTTTGCCGGATACTACTACATGTCTTACATAAGCTTGTGCATGTGTGTCCTCTTTCTTCACCACTGTAACCTATTTTTTCTTAATAAGGCCTTTAAAATTTAAGCAACCGTAACCTTTCAATGGACCCATCTCCCCTCCCCTATTTGCGAAGGTAATTTATGAATGACCCCTTATGGATACATTTTATAATAGGCATTTTTTAGTCTGATATGAATCTAGAATGTGATAAGTACACTGGCCAAACAGGATTAAACAAGTCATGCAGAAATTTGATTTTAAAGAAGTCTCATATACTACTCAACAATTTGAAACAAGGAAAAAATGCTATACAAGGTTGTACAAGTGTGGCATTGTGTTAATACTAATAATCGAACGAAAGTTTGGTGCCAAAGGATAGTTTGGTGCCAAAGGATAGAAAGTCTGCAAACTCAAAAGTCCCTATTCATGTTTATTGTAGTACGTTTAAAATAATTATAAAAATTTTATAGTTATAGAAATCAAAAGAAAGTTGACTTTAAAAAATTTCAGCTTTGAATTATGCAAATAATAATTACATATTTCATTAAAAAATTTAATTAAAACACCTTTTTTAAAAAACAGAACTTTATGCCACAAAACATGTCACAGAATTTTTTAAGGGTTATTAATTTTTCGTGCGATTTTCTCGTTTTTCTATCGATTTTCATCAAAAGTAACCTCTAAGAAAATTGTAGAAGAAATCAAGCTCTATAAATTTGGTAAAAGAGATTTTGAGCAAATCTATCTAGAAATCGATAAAGTTCATTATAAAAATAAGTATCTTTACAAAATTTTGTGACACCCAAAGCTCGGCTTTCTCGAAAAGTTTGTTTTAAAAATTGAAATGATTATTAATATTTGGATCACGAATTCTTCCATTGTTACGCCAATATTAACAATATCAGGATTTGAATAAATTTCTCCATTGTTATCTCGACCGATATTTACTGGGTTTCTACGAGCATAAATGCTACCATCATGATCATTTCTGATGCCTACTATTCCATATATGGAGCGCTACTTTAGAGCCTTCTATATCGAAATATTATAAGCCAATAATTTTGATCTCTTTTCATCAAAAATTATACACGTTCTAATATATCATTTTTATATCCATCTTCCTGGGAAAAATTATCTTTCAAAAAATAAAGATTTTTTAAGTTTGAAAATTTTGGTGTAAACATTTGATGTTCCCAAACTTTCATCAATGTTTTAATCTTTAAAACAAATACATCACAACTTGTGATCTTTTTAAAAGTTGTTTGCCTTTATTCCAGGAAACTTTCGAGCTATCGTGTGAACGAAATGAGATATATTCGTCTGATCTAGAGGTTCGTTATAGTAGCGTTCCATATATGTAACATTGGGCAAAAATGGGTTAAAACACCCAAGATAATTTTTTTCGGCCAAAATTTGTATCTGGCCGATGTATTTCATTATGGAGAACATTTCTAGCGTGGTTTCGAAAAAATTCGAGAAACTTCGATTTTTTAGCCACGGGTGACAAAGTTAAAAAATTTTTTCGAAGTTTCTCGGATGTTTTCGAAACCACACTAGAAACATCGGACAGAAAGAAAATTTGGCTGAAAAAAATTATCTTGGGTGTTTTATACAGGTTTAAAAATTTAAAAAATCAATGTAAAATTGGATTTTTGAGCTTCGGACAAGATTTTGTATTTTTAGGCGCCCTCGGATTGACTCGAAATGACTTTTAACAACTTTCCCATGCGTTAATCTCACTAAATAAATTCATCTTGGAGCCCACTCGAACCGTTTAACACTCGTCGCCTGAACTACGACTTTTCAAGAAAGTATCTTTTAAATTGGCTAACCGATAAAAGATTAAATCAACGGTTTCAATGTATTACAACAAGTCTTGATCAGTGTTGTATCCGTGCAGTTTAAGCGAACCGAACCGTGTACCGTGTACACGATTCAAAATTGATGTTTTTTTAAAATTCCAAAGCGTTACACGAATAATCGAGATAAAATAAGCATTTTCTAATCATTACACGTTTGAATCCGAGTGAAGTGAACCGTGCTACACGGTTCACTTCGTTCGGCACGATTGAACCGTGCACATTCAAAAAATGGTTTTTTGCCATTTTTTCTAGTCGAAAATATTTTTTTCGATAGATTATTCGTAATTAGGCATATTTAATTCAAGAATTTTAAAAATTGCACTGAT
>JAQGBS010000974.1:0-17854 GCA_034698545.1 Acrobeloides obliquus | reverse complement strand
TTCGCAAATATGTGGGATGAAGAGATTTGGCCCCGGTTTTCTACCAAACATTTTGGATGGTTTGGAATTTTTGGTATGAGCTAAGCGTTGTTTAGCCGATATGCCGCTATACCCATTAGATTCGAGAATATGTGATGCAGCACATAGACTTTCTTTCAAATGAGTTTCGGAAGTAGTAATTTTAACTCGTGAAATAAAATTTGAAATGATATTGCTTTTTATTTTTGCTGGGTGTGCCGATTTAGAATGCAAAAGAATATTTTTGGAGGAAGGTTTACGAAAAAAAAGACTATATGTTTATTTAAATCTTATAAATTTTATTTGTATAATTTTTATTTGTATATAAATTTTATCCGTACTAGAAGTCCGTACGAATCACAATGCACGAAAAGTTATACTACTTCCTTTCCCCTTCCAATGTCTCCCTTCTCCTTTCTTCTTCTCCATTTCTCTTCGCTCCCCCCTTTATCCTGCCTCTTTTCCCTTCTCTTTTCTCCCTACTCTTTCCCCCGTCTCCTTCCCCTTTTCCCTTCTACTTCAAAATAGCGCAAATATATTTTTTCAAATAGCGCAACTTTTTTTGTTGATAAAATAGAACTCATCCGACCGCAGGGCGCAAGCAACAACCCCCATAAATTCGATATTTTAAAACTTATTCCTATGCAGCATCATAGCTCTAGATCTTATTCCGGTTCTGCTAGTATAACATCATTATCATCTAAAAAATTCAACGATTCCTAATATACTCTGCTGCCCTATTTATTAAACCTTTATCGGAAGTGTGATTATTATTTCGTTATTCCTCGCATGCACAAACTTATTCTATGAACAGCTATAAAAATATTTGCCGTGCAAAAAGCGTTCTACGAAATATAACAGTTTATCATGTCAAGTTCATACTATCTAATTTTGTTTAAATAACCAATTTATTTTCCTAGAACGCAATCAGTGGAATAAGTTATTACAAGGTATACTTTGTCTCTTCGAAGGATGTCATTATAGTTTCAAGAAAGTAAAAATTATGTATTAGAGATGTTAGAAGACAAATCTGTATTAAATAGACGTTTATATGCAGTTTTAGATTTCCAATAATTAGTCAAATACAAGTTCAAAATTTTTGAAAGTATTTTTATAATCAATTGTGTCTTTTCTAAATACAGTTGCACAGATCCCGGTCCAAAATTTTTGTTTTTATGACCCCCCCTCCTCCCTACAGCTTGGCGCCCTTTTTTAATGGCCAACTTTTTAGGGGTAGGTTATCGGTCCCTTGTGCCGGAACCGATTACCTACCCCTTCTCCCACGTAATGACACATGACCCCCTTCCCATCGCATGACCCACGACCTACCCACGGTAAATTTTACAGGGGGTACCGAGGTTGTGCAACTGTGTTTCTAAAATATCTAGTAAAAATTATGGGGCTATGGTTGTTTATATTCGATCAAGCCGGATGGAATTCCTTATATGGAAAATGTTTGCTAAGGACAAAGGATGAATGGAATGCTGATGGTACACCAAGTTTGACACTTGGGCTTATATATGTTATACTGGGTGTTGCTTTCGAGGTATGATTAATTTAGAGGTATCCAAAAAATTAGGCCTATTTTAGGTTGTTTACATTCCATTCCTTATTGTGATGTCAAGAAAAGAATTCATCAAACATCCTTGCTACAAACTCATGTTTTTGCTAGGATTAATCGATGTTATTCAGATCCCATGTTGTGCTATTATTACGGGTATCCAGTGTGCTAGGGGAGCACATTTCTGCACCAACCCTATATTTTACTATCTCGTTGGATGTATTAGTACATGTAAGACAGATTTCATAAAAGGCTATAAAGAAATTTTGGGTGCATTTTCTTATATAAGACGTGTAATGTGTGTCTGTCTGTGCGTTCGGACTAACTTTTCAAAGTGAGCACCAAACACTTCACAGATACGTTATCAGGAAAAAATTCTTATACATTTAACACCACTTTTTTGAAATTTGGTGAAAAAGTTTTTGTAGGGACCGAGGTGAAAAAAATCGAAATCTCAAAAATTTCTCAAAATCAGCTGATTTTTTGTACCCGGGGGTTTTCGGGTATGGGAACACATCCAAAAGAATTTTTTCATTTTGAGCGAAGGAAAAATTAGAAAATCGAAAAAAATTTTAATTTTCACGTTATAAACGTGTCACACCAAGTAGTCTGACAAAGGCAGAATAACTGGTGTTTGTCAGACAAATTCGTTTTATGCGAATTTCAAGAGGACTATATATAAAAGACGCGATGAATCGTTCGGGAGTGTCGTTTGGAACGTTCGGAAGCGATACTTAACTCGGTCTCCAGTTTATAAATCAAAAACGCTAATAAGAAAATAGTAACCCAAAAATTTGGTGAAGAGATAAAAATTTTTATCGCCAAAAAACTTGGGGACAAAAATATAAATTTATGTTCTGGAACAACTTTTGGCCCATTTACCGCGGATATTTTTGTTCTTGTGAGACCTAGTTAACCTGTTTTCTAAGATCTCTAATATAATATAAAAAGCGCTCCCGAATGGTTCATCACGTCCTTAAAGCAATTTTCTAGCTTTATGGTACGGATGTGCAATGACATGCAACATATTGGCTATCAATCGATTTTTTGAGATCTGCTTTCCTCGAATTGCCGAAAAGATTTTTGGTGGAAAATTGGTTTATCTATGGCTAGCAATACCAATTATCGTTATCCTATATTCTTTTACTGAGAAACCCGCAGTTTATAGCATTGTTCATCACACCGTTTATTTTGATCCATATGCGGGTTCTGCAAATTTTGAGTCTCAAGTGGTAAGATGTGGAAAATTTGCATTATGTGGATGAAAGGCTAGCCTTAAAACTATTAAAAAAGAGCAAAAACGAAGAATTTTTGAAGCTTCTTGGAAAATAAAGTTTTTATGCACCCCTCTGAGAAAGAGAGGTTGACTAGGGGAGGGTATCATCTCAAAATCATAAAAAAGACCTTTAAGTTTCTCGGGTACTTGGTCTACTAGAAGAGTTGAGGTCTGTTATAACATCCGGAGTTTTTTTAAATTGTTGGCGGATCAATAAAATGACCTGATTCTTCAACTAGTTGTTGCTAGTGATGCTTCAAAATTTGTTACATGTTTCAAAACATGTAACATGTTTTTTTGAAATTCTAAGAATCTTGTTACACTTATGGGTTACCATTATTGGTCTCGGACTAAGTAACTTTTTTATCCCAGGTAACTCTTGCACATGCTACTGCCCCCATGTAAGGCCTGTTGTTTTTGTGGTGGGGGTAACTTTGAAATTTTTAAGTCTTGTGATAAGTGTTTTCTATTTTTAGTTCAATAACATTTTCCAATTGATAAACAATATCATGGTTATTGTATTCATGACGGGATTTTATTCAACCATGTGTATTATCTGGATTATACGGTCGAAAATAATCAAATTGGAAAAAGTCACAAAATTTCAATTATTGGTAAAATTGCTTAATTTTATGTTTTTCTTTTTAAACTGCCGCCTCTTAATTTTAGCTAACAATACAATCTTTGTGTATTTGCATAGAAATTCTCTTGTCGTCTATGCTTTATACGTACATGCAGTATTTTCCGATTTCTGATGTTTTTGATGTGGTTGCTCATATTTTTTGGATTTGCATACATGGTAAATAGGGTACATAAGGTTATCTAGGGAGACCATTGGATTCCCGATCCTCCCCACCCGGCCATCTCGACAAAAATGTTTTATGAAAAAAAGAAATTTTTGGACATTTTTAGCGAAAATTTGAAATTTGTGATTTTTTTATCCAGCCTCACTCAATGGCAAAGAGAAGGGAGCAACTGCCCTTTGATGAAATTTTTTTTTAAATTACCAATCATTATGGTCCCCATTGTTTTTGGAAAAAACAACCGTTTTTAGGAAAGTCTCCAGTAGTTGACCCTTCTTCCTACTTCTCTATCCCATTCAAAAAATTTCTTCTGTTCCTGTTCTATCCCAAAAAGTTTTAATGTTGAATTCGGAAAATCACAAATTCAAAATTTTCACTAAAAACCGGAACTGGTTTCGGTTTCAGGAACCACTAGATCGGTAAGAGAGTCATTACTGATACAAAAGCGAATTCCAGTTTCTTTAGTCAATTCATCTAATTTTATACAAAGTTGTTGATTAACTATGATTCATGGCTTATGTTCATCACATGTGTACAAATCCCTCCTCCGGATTTCGGGGGGGGGGAGGGGTCGCCCGCAACTCGTAGGCCAAAATGAATTTCGCCCGTAAATTTTGATGGGCGAGACTCATTTCGCTCGCAACTGGTCGCTTTCGTCCGCAGAAAGTCACAAATTTAGGGGGTGTCTGTCTTCACCTGACACCCTCTTGCATACGCTCCTGGCTGTCTATGATTCAATCAATTTTTCATTTTTTAAGGAGACACTCCAATCGTTTATATGGCTTTCAATGAATCTTTAAGAAAAGCTGTCAAAAAAAAATTTTTTAGTTTCAAATTTAAAGCTACAAATTCAGTGGCGGTCGCTCAACAAAGTAACAACATTTTAACTCAATTTATAATTTTTTAATAATTTTAGGAATGATATCAAGAGCTCAAGGATAAAGCAAAAAATTGGGTTAGGAGCATTGTTTTTCGACATCCATACCTGGCTCAACAATTAAAAAAAATTCAAAAAAGCTTTTCATAAATCTACACTTTATTACTGTGAATAATGTGCATGTGTTACGGGAAAATCTGAAACACTTGGCATATCTGATTTGCTCAGACAAATCAGATATGCTTTTGCCCAGGCAAACCAGATATGCCCAGAGTTTCAGATTTGCCCTTAACACATGCATAGAATTTTATTCTTAAAAGAAAACACTTCGATTTGAATTGAAATTTTTTATACAAAACACTCATTTGATAATGAAAAGAACAAGATTGGCACAAATCAGCATCAATTATTATTGTTTGTCTAACTAATAAGTAAGATGACATGCATAGCAAAACACATTTTCTAAACACAAACCTTAAAGTACAGGGTGTCTCTAAAGTTCGTATATACCCTAATTATTTCATGAAAAATTTCTTCATGACAGAAAACTTTTCACAAAAAGTGACCGCAAACGATAGGATACTATTTTAGGAATTTTTTCTAAAATCAAACTTGTTAGAGGTCTTTTTTGCGATAAATCGATTGGACGCATTGACAAAACATGAAAACGTCAAACACGACCACACAGGGTGCCAATTTTTCTCGCCAAACACGACTATGATGCCTATGAAAACCTATAAAATGAAATCATTCACAAACAAATTATTGTCAAATGCATTCAACAAACAATCAAAAAATTTTTCCTGAAACACAGGGTGGCGCAAAAGTTCGGCGCCCATTCCATTACTTATGCTATTTCGCAGAATTTATAAAAAATATTTTATTCGAAACACAACAAAAACAGTAACAAATGTATAATTTAACTATTTATTTTCGAAATGGACGCCTCTGGCATCAATACACAGACGCTTCGGGAAATCATCCACAGCTCTATCAATAACTTCTTGTGGGATTGCATTCCACGCCTTCACCAAACTCTTCTTCAAGGCTTCAACCGACGGTTTTACGTCACTTCGTCGAAAACGTCACTTCGTCGACTGCGTCACTTAGTCGAAACGTCACTTCGTCGACACGTCACTTAGTCGACCCGTCACTTAGTCGAAACGTCACTTGGTCGACCATGTCACTTGGTCGAACCATGTACCGTCACTTCGTCGAAAACGTCATATCGACGACTGCGACACTTAGTCGACTTCTCACTTCGTCGACACTTTAATTAGTCGACTCATCACTTGGTTGACTAACAAGGGAACACAAGATCTGCCACGCTCGGATTGTCACGAGACCTAGTGCCGGAAAAGAAATCCATAAGCCGAGAAAAGTTTGGATCAACGCAGAAGAAAGGAAGAAAAGAATTCTGAGGGTTTATGTACGGGCCAGTACATTCAATCCTTAGGAAATGTGGCCGACAGCTTAACCCTTTGAATATTTTGTTTTTTTATAAATATTTTTTAAATGTATGAGCAATAAAGACACAACTGATTTTTGATTATAAAAGGTAAGAAAAAGAATACTTTTGAACAGGAGACGGTACATGGGTCGATCAAGTGACATGGTCGACCAACTGACGTGATCGAACAAGTGACGTTTCGACTAAGTGACGAGTCGACTAAGTGACGTGTCGACTAAGTGACGTGTCGACCAAGTGACGTTTCGACTAAGTGACGCAGTCGACGCAGTCGACGAAGTGACGGTACACGTCAACCGACTGGCGGGGTTTCGAGCACACTTCGGCCTCCAAAATGCTCCACAATGAATAATCCAGAATGCTTAAATCCGAGGAATTTGGTGGCCACTCTCCGTTGTTTCTTTGGGGACTTATGTCGACTTCGATGAACTCTGGCACGTTGTCTCGGATCAAGTTCAGGATTTCTTCTGCCTTGTTCGATGAGGCGCCGTCTTGTTGGAATACCCAGTGCCGCTGCCACGGTCCTTAGTGTCGGTACATCCTTCTTGCCCATGGGAACACTTTGGTACGTAAATTATATTTAAAAATCCCACAAAAAGCATAAGAAATACAATGAGCGCCGAACTTTTGCGCCACCCTGTCGTTTGCGGTCGAAATCCTTATTAGTACCGAATTTATTACAAAATTTTTAAAAAATTCATTATTTAATATTAAAAATATTTTTTAATTTTTTAAAATAAATAATAACATTTACGGCTTTTACGTATAGGAAAAACATGAATCATATATTAATAATGCCTTATATTAATAATATATTAATAATGATTCATTGTTATGGATGCCTTATTGTCATTTTTCTTCTACATTCTTATCAGAATTTGTTGTATTTAAGTGGTTCAAAGGGTTATTTTACACGATTTTCTTGTGTTATTCATTAAAGTTTTAGCATTATTTTATGTGAATTTTTTAATCGTA
Source organism: Acrobeloides obliquus (assembly GCA_034698545.1). Classification (NCBI taxonomy): domain Eukaryota; kingdom Metazoa; phylum Nematoda; class Chromadorea; order Rhabditida; family Cephalobidae; genus Acrobeloides; species Acrobeloides obliquus. Next base: position 10,876 of record JAQGBS010000974.1, on the reverse strand, counting down.
TACATCCCCCCAAAAGTAAAAAAGTTTATAAATTTACAAGCGGGCCGGATAGGCTAAAAACACGTGGACATCAGCACATCCCCACCCACTCTTCTTAGAAAGTCGAAATTGACGAAAAAAGCATAAGATATGTTTCTGGACCACTTCTTATTTTTCCCAACTGACTTCTTAAGTTGTAGGCTTTTTAACCCATAGAGCACTTCTTAAGAAGTGTTTCCAGAAGATCAGACCATTTTTATCATACTTCTTTTCAAGTTATATCGAAATTTTGAAAAATCATAATGATAATTCATAAGTATTTGACCACTTCTTCCAGGATGGCGCAAAAAAGTATTTTTTGCATTTTGAGACCCAAAAATTTATTTTTCTAAAAATGACCTCCTCCTCTCTAGGGGTAAGTTTATGCGAGGAATTGATTGCGCTTATTCCCGAGCCAGGAAAATGCTTTCCTGACCCTTATTCAGATAAATTTTTTAAATAAGTAATAAAATTTATGACTTTTAATTACCGGAAAGACATGATTCATTGAAAAGGATGCCTTTTTCATTTCACGTCCTCCTTCTATTCTTATCAAAATTCTGTGTGCTTAAATAGTGATTCAAACAGTTATTCCAAACTACACGATTTTTTTTGTTTTATTAATTAAAATTGGATTTTTGAGGTGAAAATGGTCATTTTCCTAATTTTTTTCTAGAGTTCACTTCTAGGGGTAATTTTATGAGAAAGCGATTTTGAAATGAAAAATATCATTTGTATGCATTAGAGAATCGTTTTATGCTTTAAAAACGTGTGCAATCGCTTTCTTGCATAAAATTACCACTAGAAAGTGATTTGCAGAAAAACGAAGAAAATGATCATTTTCGCTTCAAAATTCCAACTTTTTTCTTGAATCAGGGTCAGGAAAGCATTTTTCGGATTCGGGAATGCGCACAATTAGCTCTCCGCATAAAATTACCCCTAGGGGGTCATTTTTTGAGAAATACAGTCTGGGCCCCAAAATGTCAAAAAAAAGTCACTTTTTTGCGAGACCCTGTTAGTCCATTGGAATTTTGGCCCATTATAAAAGAATGTTGAGTTAACCATGAATTTCCAAAGGTGAGCAATGAGTACTGATATTTAAACATTATCAGTGCTCATTGCTCATCTATTTCAATATTTGCATATTTACTAATAGTTTTGTACATATTTGTTAAATTTACATCAAAATTTTATCGCGTCATTTACATACTATGATGAGTAAATGCTAAAATATCTTATTTAGCAATGGAAGTAAAGAAAGAATTACCTTATCAGGCTAACAAAAATGACGTACAAAAGGAAGCCAGGAAAGTAGGTGATAACAAAAATGGCTAATTCTAAACTTTAGAAAATTTGTCATTTTTAAACCAAAAGTTCTTCATTTTCTGAGCATTTTCAGCATATAAACAAGCTTTTTTCAGCAAAAAATACGCCTGCGGCGCGGGTTATTGTATTAATCAAAGATTTCAACAAAATTTTCGTCGAAAATCGCAAATTTTTGAGCGTTTTCCGCTTAAAAATGGGTGTTTTTCAGCCAAAAAATTTTCGCGACTGTCGGCGCAAAAATAGGGGGTTGATTTGTGAAAATTTTTTAAAAACTCAACAAATTTATCTTGTTCCCCCTTATGTTTTTGCCCAAATTTTTGAAAAAATTTCGAAAAAAACCACAGATAGCTTGTTGATTTTTGGACTTGGCTTTGCGTCATTGGCCCCTCCCCCGTCAGGAAATCCTGGCTACGTGCCTGTCTGGATACCCCCTGAATTTTCTCATAGAATTTGGATTTTTTGTTGCTAAATTTGTTTTTAACTAAAATATTTTATTATTGAAATTTTTTTAAATCTACTTATTTTTGATGGAGAAATCTTATTTTTTACATGCTCCTACTTATTTTTATTTTTAAAACATGATAACCCTGTCCTAAAGCCTGTATATAAAACCCTCCCTTTTGTTTATTGTTTACTTTATTTTTATTTAGGATACTCAAATGCCTTCTTATTCCAGACTTAACCAAACTTTTCATACAAAAGTTTTTAATGAAGGAACTTTTAATATTCCAATAAGATATGTTTCTCTGCGTGAAGAAATTATTTCAAGTGGTAGTGAAGGTGTAGTGATGTAAGAAAAGTGAAAAAAATTGGTCTAAGTTGAAAATTTTAGGCATGCACATGATAGAATATCTCACCAAGATGTTGTTATAAAGAAAAGAAAATTTCCTTTATCTCATAAATATTTAGCAAAACTTACTCATAGAGAATTTGTTTTAACTCAAATAGTAAATCATAAAAATGTAAGATAATTTCATATTTAGAAAAATTAGACAAATGCAGTGTGTTAAAATAGGTACTTCCATCCAGTCTTTGAGCATATCTCGGGCTAGGAAAAAGATATCGGGTTGTGGTTTTTTAAATGAAAGTAGAGACTAGAGGTTGCAAATAAGTCATATCAACATTAAGTCAACAGATTGACAAACTGTCAATCACGTTGACGTATTGACAGAACCCACAATCATACTGTTGTCGATACGTATCGACAGCAGCAACCTGTGACCTTTGTGGAATCGACTGATTCACTATCCACTACACCATTAACACAGCTGAATACAGCTATTCAAAATACTTATAAGATAGATCCTTTTTTCCAAATTTTTTTAACACATTGTATATTGTATATTAAAAAATATAGGTTATCCGCCTTCAAAATGCGTTTACACCTCAAAAATCCTTTACGGATTTTTCTGAAGTTTATTTTGTAATGGATTATATTCGATATCCATTGAATGTTATGATCAAACAACGATGTTTTAATAAACAAGGTGGTATGGAAATAATGTCTTATTTGACTTATCAACTTTTTTGTGGAATCAGGCATATGCATAAAGCTGGGATTATACATAGAGTAATTCATTTTTAGCTTCTTTATTTTTTAATCCTGATTTTTCATCTAAAACCTTTTAGGATCTATCTGTAAATAATATAATGATTGAACAAAAGCAAGATCAAGGAATAACTTTAAAAATTATTGATCTAGGTTTAGCAAGACCTGATCCAGGAAATCAGAATAGTAATCTAACTGGATATGTTATGACAAGACCCTATAGAGCTCCTGAAGTTGTATTGGGAATTGACGGTGATCAAGAGCATAGCATTATGACATATGATAAGAAAGGTTGGTTTTATCCATACGGGAATAAATAAGACCGTCCTGCACCCTATCTCATCATCAGGGTCCGAAAAGGGATTAGCACCCAGTACTCAAAAGCAAAATTTTTGAGGGAGGGTTCTGCATCATAGGTGGTGGGAGGGGTATTCCGACCTTTCTTTGAGGAGGGAGATATATCCCCCTTACATGCCCCTTTTCTTTATTCATTTGATGGAAGGGGATACGGAAGAGGCGGTAAGTCAGTAAATAACACATAGACGCACGAAATTATATATTTTGTTATAAAATCTAATTTTAGTTGACACCTGGTCAGCCGGTTGCATATTAGCAGAAATGATAACTGGAAGCCCATTATTCCCAGGAGGGAATAATTTGGAACAATGGAGTTTAATTGTAAAGGTTGTTGGCACACCAAGTGAAGCCTTTTCCAACAGCCTACCAGAAGGAATCAAGGGTTTTGTTGAAAATTCACCAAAAATTGAGCCTCAACCATGGGATAAAATTTTTAAAGACGAAATGTTTCCTCCAGTTCAAAATATGGAATCATATCGTCTTCCAGAGTGTACTGGTAAGTTTTTCTTCAAAAAAGCAGGCAATGATATAAAAAAACCGGGTTGATTAGCCATAGACATAGCTAAATGGGACTATAGCCCCACCTCCCTCCCTAACTATCTTCTTTAGCAGACACAAACTTATTCGTTCCCCTTGGAGTTTTTATAGATACATAAAGTGAATACTGGTAAAATTGTTTCGGAAATTGTAGACGGGTGATTTTGTGTTGTTTAAGACCTCTGACACAATTTTATTCATTATCTATATCGACTCACCTAGAGTCCTTATCAAACGAACAACCGACTCCCAAAGTTAGCCAGGAGTTAGCAAAAGGTGTTTTTGATGACGTTTGTTCGTTTGCTAAAGACCTGCGAAAGGTACAAAGTGCGAACATATGATATTACATTTATCACAAAATTATCGTTCACATATTTTAGCTCAAGCTGCTAGAAATTTGTTATCAAAACTATTAGTTATTGATCCTAATACAAGAATCTCAGTTGATCAAGCATTAGAAGAACCATTTGTAATGTGGCAACATGAACCTGGTGAGCTTGAAACTGAAACTAATCCAATTCAATATTATAATGGCTATATTGAAGACTTAGAACTGTCTGAAAGTGAATGGAAAAGTATGGCTTTTATTCTTGATTAAATATGTAATTTGTTATTTAGCTTTAATTTTTGCGGAACTCAAGCAATATGAATTAATGAATGCTCAAAGAAACGAATCTCATGCACAAAATCATCAATGTCAAACGTGCGTTCAACACCGTTGTAATTGCTCGGAGTGCAAAAAAATGAACTTAGAACATTTTTTAAATAAAGACAAGGAATAAAAAACCTAATGCTATGTTATATTTATTTAAACCTTATAAATTTTATCTCTATCTTTTGATACTATACAAGGTGGGGGGAAGAAACTGGAATTTTGATTTTTAAAGCAAAACTCGCAAAAGAAATTTTCTTTTTTAAATTTTTATTAAAAATAATCCCTTTAATGGATTTTTATTCGAGAAATCGATTTTGCGCACTGAAAACAAGAAAATCGTATGATTAGGAATAACCTTTTGAATTACTATTATATATAAAATTCTGATAAGAATAGCAGGAAAATGACATTTAAACATCCTAACATATGAATCATGTCTTTCCGATACTTAAAAGCCATAAATGTTATTATTGACCTATGGCCGAGTGGCTATCGCACTCGGCCTTTACTCATAGGACGCTGGTTCGTTCCTGAACCCAAAAGTCATTTTTTATTTGGGCAAAAGCCCCTGTTGAAAAAACTCAAGAGAACAAAGGAGCTCTTACTTTTTTTGCTGCTTCGTCGCAACAGCGGTGAGAGTCTGACACCAAGAGAGTAGTTGTAGAGGAGTGACATCGGGAAACCGATGCCCTCATTTGGGCTAAAGGCCAGAAAAATTTCTAATCATAACTACACTATGTTTTTGGCAAAAATCAGCCCTTTTTGGGGAAGTGTTACAAGATTGGCACAAGCAAAATCAGCATCAATTATTATTGTTTGTCAACTAATAAGTAAGATGAAATGCATAGCAAACTACATTTTCTAAACACAAACTTTAAAGTACAGGGTGTCTCTAAATATCGTGTACATCCTTTTCTTGCCAAAGACGACCATGCAGGGATGCCTATGAAAACCTATAAGATGAAATCATTCACCAAACAAATTACCGTTGAATTCATTGAACAAATAATCAAAAAATTTTACCTGAAAAGTACCCTGTTGTTTGCAGTCACTAATCCTTAGTAATACCAAATTTATTACAAAAAATTTTTAAATACATCATTTAACCTATTAAAGCCCAAAACTCGAGGAACTATGCTTTTTCCAAATTTTTTTTAAATAGCTTAAAATGACGCTAGAAACTACTCTAGATATAAAATAATAGGGTATTGTTTTAAAAATCGGGTTATTTGAGATGAGTCATATATGATTAAGTGGGCTCGAAGCGGTCAAATTGCATAAAAGTGAATTTATTTGTAAGAAAAATATCGTTTGAAAAAAATGAAACCCTTCGAAAATCGTTAAAATTTTGGGGTAAAAAATGAAAATTTTCAAATTTTGCATCAATTGATGAAGAGGGGATGTGCTAATACGACCCTTGCCCACGTGTTTTAGCCTATACGGCCCGCTTGTAAATGTTTGATTTTTTCACTTTTAGGAGGGAAAGGGAATGTTTACAATTAAAAAGTTCACTTAAAATAATGCTAAACCTTCAACGAATAAGACAAGAAACTGTGAAATTTGAAATGACCTTTTGAATCATTATTTAAGCACAAAGAATTTTGATAAGAATAAAAGGATAAAATGACGTAAGCATATGAATCCTTAACATATGAATCATGTCTTTCTTAAAAACCATTTTATCATTTAATTAAAAAATATTATTAATATTAACCGATTAACGCCCACTGGGTCACATTTACATTGCGTTCCACATTTGCTCATCTTTGTGCTTAAATAGTGATTCAAAAGGTCATTTCAAATTACACGATTTTCTTGTTTTATTCGTTGAAGGTTTAGCATTATTTTATGTAAACTTTTTAATCATACACATTCCCTTTCTCTCCCAAAAGTGAAAAAGTCAAAATTTACAAGCGGACTGTATAGGCTAAACACACGTAGGCAAGGGTGGTATCAGCACATCCCCCCTCTTCTTAAGAAGCCGAAATTGAAAAGCATAAGGTAGGTTTTTAGACCACTTCTTATTTTTCCCAACTGACTTCTTAAAAAGTAGGCTTTTTAACCCATAGGGCACTTCTTAAAAAGTGTTTTCCAAAAGCTCAGGCCATTTTTATCATAATTTTTTTCAAGTTATTGGGTTGTTGACACTCAAAAAATATATCGAAAATCATTTTTCGCTCGTTTTTGATGCAATGTTTTTCAGTAGTAGGTAAGAGTGTATGCTGAATACGACTCAATCGGTCTTTTGGAGCAAAACTCATGTTTTCGTGTCAATATACAGACTTTTTCAAAAAGTCTGTATAAATCGGGGTTTTTTATATTCCTAAAATGGCTCAAAATTTGTATTTCCTGAACCAGGGTTAGAGAAATTTTTTCATGCCTCGAAAAGGCGCACAATTGATTCCCCGACTAGAAAAAACCCTAGTAGGGTCTAAAATTTCATTAAAAATAGACTTCTATAAACAAATATCACATTTTAAAATTTATTTGCAACATTGACAAACACCAATTTTTTCAAAAACTCTGTATATTGACACGAAAACATGAGTTTAGCTGAAAAAGACCGATTGGATCATATTCAGCATACACTCTTACCCACTACTAAAAAAAATTTCATCGAAAACGAGCGAAAAATGCCGATTTTCGATATATTTTTTGGGCGGCAAAAACTTATGCTACAACCCAATATATCTCAATTTTGAAAACGTCTGTTTCAACCCATATTTGAGTTAGTCATGAATTTGAGAATTTAAACATTATCAGTGTTTATTGCTCATCTATTTCAATTTTGCATATTTACTAATAGTTTTGTGTAAACTTACTTTAAAATTTCATCACGTTATTTATGGCGTGTATTTGCGGATGAGACATTTGCAGACGAACATTTGCGGATGAGCTTTTAATTTTATTAATATTACGAAAATACAAAGATGAAATATTTTAGTCAAATAAATAAACTTATATTTTTTATTTTTCTTTGCAGCGTTAACAATAGTAAAGACATGTTCGATTCTGTTCACCACAAATGTCGCATCCACAAATGTTATTCGCAAATAAGGCCACGCCTTATTTACATATTGAGCCACTTACTTAGTTGTATATGTGAGTAAATTTTATTTAACAATGAGATAAAGAAAGAATTTCTTTCTTACCAGCCTCACAAAAATGTCAAACAAAAAGATAATGGTGGGAAAGTGATGATAATAAAAAGTGGCTAATGTCCTGTTTATAAAATCCACCCTTTTGTAAAATTTTTATTGTTTACTGTACATCGTGTTAAAATTGCTACTTCCATCTATTCTTTTGAGCATATCTTGGCCTAGGAAAAAGATTCCGGGTTGCGGTTTTTTAATGAAAGTTGAGAAAATCCTGAATAAACGACACTAGTTTTTATACAAATTTGCAACTTTCTACTATTTTTCATTTGAAAATTTGTTTTTGAAAAATGGCCATACTAGACATCGAATTTTTTATGATTTATATAGCATTTGAAAGATCTTTGTGCCCCCTCAATTAAAAAAACTGTATAAAAGATCATTTAAAATTCTTAAAGAAGAGGTCTAACTTACGGCTGGGTAGAAAATTTTTAAAAGTTTGTTTAACAGGTGACCCTTTAGGGGTAATTTTATGCGAGGAATCGATTGCGCGCATCGAAAAATTCTGAAAAATTTTTCCGGGGTGTTGGGGTTAAAAATTATAACCCCTAATTTTGACGCAATTTTTTCCATTTTTTGACCCCGGAAAAAATTTTCAAAATTTTCGATGCTTTTATGGTTTTTTTTAAATTGTAGGGGCGCAAAGATCTTTCAAATGCTATATAAATCATAAAAAATTCGATGTCTAGTATAGCCATTTTTGAAAAACAAATTTTCCAATAAAAAATAGAAATAGTAGAAAGTTGCAAATGTTTATAAAAATTAGTGTCGTTTATTCAAGATTTTCTCACTTTTCATTAAAAAACCGCAACCCGAGATCTTTTTCCTAGCCCGAGATATGCTCAAAAGACTGGATAGAAGTATCTATTTTAACATATTGTACTTTTATTTAGATTCAAATGTCTTCCAATTCCAAACTTAGCCAGACTTTTCATAAAAAAGTGTTTCATGAAGGAACTTTTAATGTTCCAATAAGATATGTTTTTCTACATGAAGAAATTCTTTCAAGTGGTAGTGAAGGTGTAGTGATGTAAGAAAAATGAAAAAAATTAGTTGAAGTTTAAAATTTTAGACATGCACATGACAGAATATCTCACCAAGATGTTGTTATAAAAAAAAGAAATTTTCCTTTATCTCATAAATATTTAGCAAAACGTACTCATAGGGAATTTGTTTTGACTCAAATTGTAAATCATAAAAATGTAAGATAGTTTCATATTTAGAAATATATACAGGGTGGCTAAACAAAGTGGACTTTTTGACCAAATTTTTGCCAAAAAATTTTATTTTATTTTTCTAAAATAACTCTATGGGGGTTTCCTGTGCGAAGAATCGATTGTGCGCATTGAAAAGGCTTGAAAACACTTCCCTCACCCCAAATAAGAAAAGTTGGTTTGAAGCGATTTTGTTTGCGTAAACATATACAACACTGGTGCCAAGTCTACTGATTTTTCAGAAAGTGCTGATTTTGAGAAGTCAAATCTGGCAAAATCTGATTTTTCAATGTCAAATCTGATTTTTGAGATGCGAAATTTTGTCAATTTTCCATTATATTTATAAGAAATATAATGGAAAATAAGCATTTTGCTTATTTTTGTTCCTAAAATCTGATTTTTAAAGTCACTCTGTATAAAAAATATAGGTTATCCGCCTTCAAAATGCGTTTACACCACAAAAATCCTTCATGGATTTTTCTGAAGTTTATTTTGTAATGAATTATATTCAATATCCATTGAATATGTTGATCAAGCAACGATGTTTTAATAAACAAGGTGGTATGGAAATAATGTCTTATTTGACTTATCAACTTTTTTGTGGAATCAGACATATGCATAAAGCTGGGATTATACATAGAGTAATTCATTTTTAGCTTCTTTATTTTTAAATTCTGATCTTTAACTCTATAACCTTTTAGGATCTATCTGTATATAATGTAATGGTTGAACAAAATCAAGATCAAATAACCTTAAAAATTATTGATCTAGGTTTAGCAAGACCTGATCCAGAAAATCAGAATAATAATCTCACTGGATATGTTACAACAAGACCTTATAGAGCTCCTGAAGTTGTATTGGGAATTGACAGTGATCAGGAGCATAGTATTATGAGATATGATAAGAAAGGTTGGTTTTAGAAAAAAAGTTAAATAGTAAAAATTTTTCAACAAAAGTTAGCTAGGAAATTTTTTTGGGGAAGGGCCCTGCATCACTGTTGGTGGGGGGTAGTCCGACCTTTTTTAGGAGAGAGATATATATATTCCCCTTATATGTATGTTGCCCCTTTTTTTTATTATTTGATGGAAGGGGATACGGAGGAGGTGGTAAGCCAGTAAATAACACATAGACGCACTAAATTATATATTTTTTATAAAATCTAATTTTAGTTGACACCTGGTCAGCCGGTTGCATATTAGCAGAAATGATAACTGGAAGCCCATTATTCCCAGGAGCAAATAATTTGGAGCAATGGAATTTAATTGTGAAGGTTGTAGGCACACCAAATGAAACATTTTCCAACAGCTTACCAGAAGGAATCAAGGGTTTTATTGAAAATTCACCAAAAATTGAACCTCAACCATGGGATAAAATTTTTAAAGACGAAATGTTTCCTCCAGCTCAAAATATAGAACCATATAGTCTTCCAAAGCGTACTGGTGAGTTTATCTTCTTTAGCAGAAACGAACTTATTCTGGGAGGCCGTTCATTTCCCTTGGAGTTCTTGTAGATACATAAAGTGAATACTGGTAAAATTGTTTTGGAAGTTGTGGACGGGTGATTTTGTGTGGTTTAAGAACTCTGGCGCAATTTTATTCACTATCTATATCGACTCACCTTGAGTCCTTATCAAACGAACAGCCGACTCCCAGAGCTAGCCAGGAGTTAGCGAAAGGTGTATTTGGTGACGCTTGTTTGTTAAAACATACGAAAGGGGCTCTAGCAAAATTGGAAACGCAAAATTAGAAACGCAAAAATTTCTTCGTTGTCTGGCTTTCTGCCGAACTTATCAAAGAGAACAAATTTAATGAAAAGACCGTTTTGCTGATTCGGATTCAGCAAAAGGTCTTTTCACTAAGTTTTTTCTCTTTGCTAATTTTGACAGAAAGCCAGACAACGAAGAAATTTTTGCGTTTTCAATTTGCTAGAGCTGCGAAAGGTACAAATAAGTGAAAATATATGATATTATATTTATTACAAAATCATATTCACACATTTTAGCTCAAGCGGCTAGAAATTTGTTATCAAAACTACTAGTTATTGATCCTATTACACGAATCTCAGT
>JAQGBS010000973.1:0-17858 GCA_034698545.1 Acrobeloides obliquus | reverse complement strand
TTTTTAAGCTGAAAATGCTCAGAAAATTACAATTTTTGTAGAAAAAATGGAAAATTTTGGACCTTTTTGGTAAAAAATAGGAGATTTTGGTAATTTTTTGGTGAAAAATCATAATGAGGGACCATTGATTTTTGAAAAAATTTTTCAAAAAATTTGGGGAAAAAATTACGTTAGATTTCAGTTGACCCCCCCCCTCCCCCACGTTAGATTTCGTTAGATTTTCCCGGACCCCCCCCCCCTTCTGGGAAACGTAATTTGTGAATGACCCCTTAGATGAGTTTTCCTAAAGTCGGGACCTACTTTTTTGGACTCTTCTAAACGGTTTAACCAAGGTCCCGTAAAAAATAGGGTAAGAGAAAAGTTAGTTCTCACAGGCAGACACACGCATATTTCCCCTTTAAAAAGACATGTTTAAACAGCTATAAAGTTAGTGAATTTTGAAAGATTTTTCATTTTTAAAAAATTTTCCTCAGGTTACCAGCTTTCTAAAATTTATTCACTTGAATAAATCCGATTTAACCTCAATTTAAATCTTTTCAAATTGATAGTAAAATCAAAGCCGTTGTCAGAGAGCCCCTTTAAAATTTTTTGAAAATATTGCTTCTTACCTGGAATATTAGCATTCTTCGCTCGGCTTCGCTTAAATTGCAATGCTTTTTCGCCAACGAAAAATAAAGATTGTTTTCTTTGAGGGTTTCCAACCAGCCATCTAAAGGAACTTTTGACAATTCTTCCGCTACTCCAAACATTCCTTTTAAGCCATATAGCACGATTGGAATATCTGTTTGACTTAAATTTGCCATCCCTTCAATATCTTTCACTTTTTCGGCGATCAAAATTTTCAGATCAACATCGCCGATATCCTTGATTAGACTTCGACAATATTCTTTTTGGGGGAAATCTCCTTTATAGTAGTTTTCAATAAGAATCAAGAGACAATCGTCAATCCATTCCACTTGTGGCCGACCATAAAAAATAGCAGCGAAAAATTCTGGATCTTGACGATATTGATTCCAAGAGTCAACTATAGTTGAAATGATTATTTCGAAAACATTTTCATTAATTTTTCGTGCACCATCATTTCCAATAGCTGTCAGAATAGTCCTAACGACAGAATTTATCCCATTTTTGGAAGTACAATTTTGCATCACTTGCAGCAATCGAATGGCTTTTGAGGCTTTTGGAAAAAGGTCAATTAAGAGTTCCAAATCCGAGTTTCCAAGACCGCTAAATAAATCGTTAATCTTGGTGGAAGTTTCTTTGTCAGAATAGTGCCTCCATTCGAGCCACTTTTTCGTAAAATTATTTCGTTCTTTAATCAATTCAATGATCTTCAAGTCAAATTCCAGTAAAATAAAAGTTCCATCGTCATTTAGTTGGACATGTTCGGTATAAGAACCATTTTTAAAGTGATTCTCAATAAGTTCGAGTTCATTGTAGACACGTAAATTTGTTTTAGTTTCCCAAGAAAGAAGAGCTCGAAATGCTTGTGATTTAGGACCGTTTGAAATAAGAAATTCTTCACAACTCGATAAGATGGTTTTATTGTCGAATAGTTGAATCCAGTCAATATCCTAAAATAAAAAGTTTTAAAAGCTTTTAAAACGGACCTTCATATATACAATGCGTTCAAAATTTTGTGACACCCCTAAACTTACAATTATAACATTACCAATTTGTAAAGCTTTTAAAAAAGTCAACATAGCAGAGTGGTAAGAGACTCGATTATATCCCAGATAGGAGTAAGTTCGACTCCCAATTTATCAAAGAGTAAAAACTTAGTGAAAAGAAAAATGAAAAACTTTTTTGTCACAAATTGTGACAAATGTCACAAAAAGTGACAAGTTTGTTACTTTTCTGACAGCTCTAGCCTAAGCCTAACTGAGACCCATTTGGCGTGTTCGGAGCCCTGTTTGGTGCTCCGTTCGGCGCAGTCGTACTTTTACAAATTGCCTTTTATCTTTCTCTTCAAAAACTTTCAAAAATGTTTGAGTATCGCAATGAAAGGCCTGAAAATTGGACACTTTAGAAAATTGTCGATATTGTGTTGTTTTTTATATTGATTAGTAGTCTTCGACTTTTGCGAATAAAGTTTATTATCGTTTTTTTAAATTTGTGAAAGTTGTTGTAAATCTCGGAGTCTTTTAGCTCTAGTACTTGATTAGTGGCTAAAAGAACAGTTTTGCACGAGTAATATTTGTGGGTCCAGTACGTTTCGCTGACGCATAAATCGCTGAGAAGGTCCTTGAAAAACCTTTAGAATTTTTACTAACTTTCTATCTTACCTTATCATTGAAATATTCTTCCTTCGTCGCAATTGCTGCATAACTTTTCATAACGACCCAAAGTGTTAAATTAGCATCAACAACTTCTTTTAACTCGAAGAAGTTCTCAATGAACTTGGTAATGGAAGAATCCAATAGATCTGTTTTTCGGAAAGCATTCCATTTTGTCACGATTTTTTCTTTCGCTTTGGAGACTAATGATTTGTTTAGCGCTTCGTAAAACTTCGGATCATGCCAAATTTTCTTGATTGCATTAAGTTCTTCTTTTGTAATTTGTTTATGAATTCTTTCGAGTCTTTTAATAGCCGTATCAACTCCGAACGGAACACCAGACTTGAGGCTGTGTAAAACATCGCCTAATTGAAGTTCCGCATCCCATAACTTGACAGATTTACCACCAATCGTCATATTGGAACATTGATCAATAAATCTCATAGCCAATGCCAGTTTTTTGTTATCTCGTTTGAATGAGACTAATCTACTTAAAGCTCTTTTCGCAAGTTCTTCATGTGGATCGTGGCCATTTAAAACATCGAGACATTTACAAATACCATCAACATTATGAGATACAGGTCGCAAATATCGGCGGCAGTCTACTTCGGTTTTCTCTGTACGTCGACGTTTGAATATATAGTAAGCGATGCCAGTCATGGATTTCTAAAATTTATTATTTTTTATTACAATAATCATACAGGGTGAGCCAAAAAACCGAACTTTTGCGTTTTTTGGTGAAAATTTTTTTCAAAAATCACCTATAAGGGATATTTTCATGCAAGAAATCGATTGAACGCGTCGAAAAATCTTGAAAACGCTCCCCGACCCTCCATTGATCTAGAAGTTGTGATTCGGCAGAAAGTAAGCTGTGAAGCGGGAGGATCCGCAAGCCGTTATCTGATCTTGTAAATAAAAGTGCCAAAAACGACGGTCGGCGACCTCATAAAGGCATTTTTATACTCGAAAAACCGATTTTTGACCCTAAAAATTTCACAAAAAATGCTCTATCTCCTAAACTATGTGGAAGTGCACTCTAATTTTTTGCACGAACATAGATCTAAACGAGCCTGATACGTAGGGAACAAAATCAGCAAATTTTGAGAACCCCTACAATACTTTTTTTGACATAAACATAGGGTACCCAATGTGGATTTTGTCAAAACATCCCTAAGGAAATTTTTTCACCAGAAAATAACGACGGCAATCGACTCCTCACCCCCACTTTACTACAAGAAGGTGCTGTTCGTTTTTAATTTAGACTTCAAGAAGCCTTAGAAATAGGCAAAAACGGTTTTTTGACCTATTTATCCATTTTAATGGGTTTCGTTCGAAAAAATCAAGAAATTTTTTTGACTCAATACGGACAGGATTCACATGCCCCCTTTAAGTTAATTACCGTTTTATCGATCTGCTTTTTGAGATCTTCTGCTCTTTTATAATGATGTGTAAGCCAATATTTTAATCGAACAGCGACTTGCCAATTTTTGGCCGGTTTTGCCATTTCTCGATATTTCTCTTGTGCATATTTTCGATAAAATCGTTTAATGGTGTTTGAATCTTTGACATTTTCCAGTAATAATTCTTCGATACTTTCCATAAACTTGAATTCAACATGCAACGCCAAAAACAATTTCCAATTTGATAGCGATTTAGGGTCTTTTTTAATCTTTTCGATACATTCTTCGATGTCGTGCTTGGATTGGGTAGCTTCAAACTGTTGTTCATTTTTATCCAGCGAAGTTTTATCAAACGCGGCAATTCTCGTCACTTCGACTTCGATACTTTCTTCTTCGTTGATCTCGGTGGTTTTCACTACAAAATCATGTGATTGTGGGCCAGAATCCGAGATAGCGATCTGGAAGCGCTTTTCGAGACCGTTTTGATCAATGGCTTTCTTTTTTCGTGCTATGCTTTCTCCTTTTCTTCCTGAATCAAGTTTTTGTTCTTGAAATTTTTCTGAATCCTTCAGCAAACGCCGTTCACGTTGTCCTCGTTCGATGATTTGAGCATAACAATAACTATTACTACCGGTGTATTTCGGACCCACATAAAGCACATTACTCTCGTTTCTGTATTTGTTCGTATAGATGATATCAATCTTGGTTCGGTTGTTTTGCCCATAGCTTGTCCACTTCTCGAATGACTTAAAACTTCCGGCAACATCCCATCCGTCGAAGCCCCATTCGCCATTTCTTCCACCTTTACCCGAAATTCCGTCTTTTCCATTTTGAGTGCAAACGTTAATAGAGAATGGAGTTCCTGTTTTTAGACACAATGCCGACCATTCGCCGGCTTTACCGCCTTGGCCACCATGACCACCTTTACCTCCAAATCCTCCAGGTTGACCTTTCTCTCCTTGATAGCACACAAAGCAATGAGTCGAGGTTCCTATCCACCATGGATTATATATGCTTGAACTCATGGTACACTCGACACCATCACTCATGGTTGACTTTTGATACATATCGGTATTTTTAAGTTTTAGAAGTGGAACTCCAGTCCACAATACAGACACCATAGGTCCAAAAACACCCGTCTAAAAAATTAATATACTATTTTGTTCATGTAAAATTTTTTAATACCAGCAAACCATTCATTTCCTTTTCTAAATCTTCATATTTAACCGCGGCACCGTCTTTGCCATCGGCACCATCTCCGCCTTC
Organism: Acrobeloides obliquus; assembly: GCA_034698545.1. Taxonomy (NCBI): domain Eukaryota; kingdom Metazoa; phylum Nematoda; class Chromadorea; order Rhabditida; family Cephalobidae; genus Acrobeloides; species Acrobeloides obliquus. The sequence continues at coordinate 12,916 of JAQGBS010000973.1, read as the reverse complement.
TTGTCCACAATGACCATTTCCACCATTAAGAACAACATTAAGGAAATTTGGATTTACCATATTATCAGCAACCAGGGTAAAATTGCCGGAACTTTCGCCTGCTCGGCTCCATTTTTACCAACTTCGCCGATTTCTTTACCATTTTCGGCCTTTTTAAGTAATTCTTCATCCAACGGTGCAGCTTTTCCTAATATTTATATAAAATTTGTAGGGAAAAAAATCTTACCCGACAGATCAAATTCTATAGATTGATTGACGATAATTGTCTCAGCTCGAATACCCAAGTTCATTCCTGGCCATTTTGCTCCCGTATCGAGTGTTAGTTCTTTTCTAGCAATTAACCAAATTTCCTCAATTTTCGTTTCAGCATCTTTTAGAATAAGGTCATTGATGCTTTGCGTAAGATGTGATAACTTAAAGTTACGTCCAACTACTTCAATCGTTAAGCGGCCGGAAACTAATTTTAGTTGAACTTTTGTCGTTTCAAAGAATGCCTAAAAAATATAGGGTAGCACACATGTACAATGGATCTTTTAGGGTCTTCGAAAAAGACCTGGGGTCGTGCATAGCGCAAGGGGTTGAGAGGGGGGTTGGCATAACGAGCGGCCATGAACAACACATTTCGCGAACTTTTTTAGAAACTTTTTTTTAAGACCTAGGAAAGTATAAATATCGTTTCATAATTAATGTTGGTTTTCAGGTCGAAAAATTTCAGATCGAAAAAACATGAAAAAATTAGGCACTATAACTTTCACCACGACAACTTTCGCCAAATAACTTTCACCACAGTAAATTTCGCTACATAACTTTCGCCACATTCGTGTAAATATACATATTTATTGCAAACCAGGCAACTCAATTAGTCTGACATTAAATGCTTGTTGATACGAAAGTAGCGAAAGTTAGCATGTCAAGATTCGTGGCGAAAGTTATAGTGTCCAATTTGGCTAGTTTTATGTACTCGGGGATTTTCGACTATGGGGAAAACGAATCCGAAGGAATTTTTCAATTTTGACTTACATATGTACCCTTACGAAAAAACATACCTTAAATTTATCGACAAAATGCAACTTGGGTTTTGTTTCGATTAATTTTTCAACGGCTTTTTTGAATTGAATATGATCTAGTGTTTCCTCTTCGCCTTCAATAATAGCTTCTAGCCTAGCGCCTTTGCCATCTATATACTCCATAAGCTGTTGAGCAGCATTCCAATAAGTAGCAGAAAATTTTCCATATTGTGCACAACACAATAAACTACGATAAACCTCAATCTCTCCAGTCAATTCTGTCTCCATCTGGAAGCATTTCCAAAAGGTGTTTTTAACATTAGAAATAAGGCGATTCTTCTGTGAATCACTTCTGATCAAATATTGATGAGTTTTTAGAAGTTTAACAAAAGGATCGGAGCCCAAGAGTTTGAGAATTTCGTCGATGGTGGAAACTCGATCAGATTTTTCGATCCATTTAATGACATAGGCTGAATTAGATGGTAGTTTTTTCTTAAATATTGCATGACAACGTTCAGGACAAGTGAATAGAAGACGTCTCAGATAAGTTCGTTCGACAATACCAACGTCGGACGGATGTGGGTTTTCGGTGTTTTTGAAGATCTGGCTTTTGATCTCGGCTAAGCTTTTATTGTTGATCAAAAGTTCGTTCTCTACAAGCAGAATGATGTCTGAGTGGTACAAAGGTGTAGCATCACCATCAGATTCTTTTGTTTTACACATAGTTTTTAATAGCCGAGATTATGCACGAATGTTCATTATTCTTCTAAGAATATGTAGGATCATAAAAATCACATATTTAAGATATTATAAAGCTGAGTAAATAAAATATCTCGATTTTAACGGTTCATCAAAGATCGTGTTTAAAGGACTAGGCCACTCAGTTACAATCATATGAAAAATGATATATTCGTAAAATTGAGCATTTTTTGTTTTTACGGCATCATCTGAATCGTTTTTCCCATCGAGATAAATGCATTTGAAAATATGAATTCGTGTACATGTTTTCGTTGTAATAATCAAAATTTAAAAAAATTTTTGCTTTAAAATCATGAAAAAACACGCGCTCGGAGACTTAGTGCTCGAGTCGGAAAATCTTCTCTCCCCTCCGGGCACGTAGCCCTCGGTCTCCCAGTTTATAGCTTTGATATTCCAAAAAAAGACGAAAAATTTATCTAAAATCCTAATTACTTATGATTTTTGTGTGCAAAACTTAAGCTTTTTATTTTAAAAAGAAGAGAAAAAGAGCGTTCCCTTTGAGTGAAAAAGATTAATACAAAAATGGTTACAATCATATTTGTATAGCGTGGTGTTGATAAGAAATCAATAACCGAAATGCTTGATTCGGACACAATCTGCGCTTTATAACTGATCTGTATGTCACTCTGTCTGTCCTGTGTGCCGTTTTTCGATTACTGTTAAAAATTTTTGATACTTCTTTATGATTAATTTTATTTAATTTTTAGAACCTGTTCGATTGTTTGAAATGAAATCGGACTCGTTGACTAACACTCGAAATGGACACCCCATTAAAAGATAACTTTTATTAAATTCAATTTTTAATGCTTATTATATCCTAAGACATTAAACGCGCTATGTGTGTCTGTTTATGCTATTTCCGTCATCTTAAAGGACCAGGCCAGTCAGTTACAATCCTATGAAAAATGATATATTCGTAAAGAACATAAAAAATTGAGCATTTTTTGTTTTTACGGCATGTTCTGAATCGTTTTCCCCATCAAGATAAATGCATTTGAAAATATGAATTCGTGTACATGTTTTCGTTGTAATAATCAAACTTTTTTGAATTTTTTGCTTTAAAATCATGAAAAAATAGCATGAATCGACAGAGAATTTTATGTTGAACAACTTTGCTATTTGAAGTTTGCGTAAAAAATATTTTTTCCGATCAAAAATGCAAAATAAGTTTAAATTCATGCAGGGTTTTCGTTTCAATATACAAAAATTTTAAAATTTAAACTTATTTTGCATTTTTGATCGAAAAAATATTTTTTACGCAAACTTCAATTAGCAAAGTTGTTCAACATAAAATTCTCTGTCGAACCATGCTACTTTTTCATGATTTTAAGAGACAATGTCTCGAAATATCGAAGATAGGCCTTGAGGGGGTGGGCGTACGCCAAAAAGTGTTGCCACAAACTTGAAGCCTAGTAATTGAAACCAACGGGTGGTATGCCCGGAAAATAACACTGAGTGTTGTAAAACGACCGTTATGTAAAAGCTTTATTCGTGAGACTGACTAAAATCCATTTTCTTAAAACAACAACACATACCAGACATAAGATTAGAAACGGAGATAGGGTGATACAATTTAAAAACATTAAAATGAAGCAAAGAAGAAAATATTCACGGACATACTTAAGCTTGTCCGAAACACCTAGGTTATTTTCATGTACCTAGTGAGTGATTAACAAAAACATATAAATTAGGTCCCGAGCCTTTAAACTCGTGAAGAAATCGAGGTGTCATTTTCCCAAAAAGCATCATTAGGACCCTTTTTTGTTTTTATCATAACTTTTTTTCTACTAAAGTGTTTTCTACAATTTAAAGCACATTTTTATTGCCATCCGTTCCCCTTTCCAACGACACCTCGATCATGATCCTAGATTTATGGTTTTTGAGGAAAGTTACTTTCTATTAATAACGCTTTTTGACCCACTCAAAAATTCACTTTTTGGGCTCTAGCTCAAAACTTTCTCATTACAGGAGCTTCAAGTCGCACATAAAAATAAACTAGAATTCCTGGCCAATATCCCTGACCAAGTCCCTTTTCTGGAGTCGGATTTCAAAAAATGTAAAAATCGCTAACAAAGTATGCATGTAGAGTCACAGTGTTATTAGCACTTAATATTGTTTTTATCATAACTTTTTTTTCTATAAATGCTTTTCCTAAAAGGGTATATTAGTATGCAAAGATCTGTGATAAGAAAATTCTTCTATATAATTCTTATTGAAAATCTATATCAGTACAAAATAGACTACACAATTTAAAGCACGTTTTTATTGCCTATCATTTCCCTTTCCAGCGACATCAAAACTATGTCCCAAGCCTTTGTAGTTTTCGAGAAAAGTGACTTTCTTTCTATAGATAACGATTTTTTACTCTCTCAAAAAATCACTTTTCTAGCTCCAGCTCGAAATTTTTTCACTACGGGAGCTCCGAGTTGCACATAAAAATAAACTAGAATTCCTGGCCAACATCCCTGACCAAGTCGCTTTTCAGGGGCCGAAGTGCAAAAAATGTAAAAATTGTTAACAAAGTATGCATGTAAAAATTAAAAATTCGTTAGATTAGCGAAATTTGCCCTAATTTATATATATTCGGAAAATTCATGAAAAATTGAGCATTTCTGTTTTTACAGTAAATTCTGAATCGTTATCGTTGTCGAGATAATCGCGTTTGAAGTTGGCGATTTTTGAGTTGCAATTTTGAATTTCTCGCAAAGACCCTGATTTTCATTTTTCAATGAAGATTTATAGTTATGAGTGGAAAGAATGCCTCCCGGGCAATGGAGCACCATTTGGAAAAGATCAGTAAAAGCGATGAATGTCTTCTGATAGTGTTAGAAGATAGAAAAACTCGCTGGCTAAGATGGAAATGTACAATAGAAAACATTTGGGTCTTGAAATGTACATGAAAATATAGAGTTTTTATACTGTTTAAAATGACAATAAACTACAAAGCAAAAACTTATGGAGCATGCTTTTAAACGATTTTAAAAAAATTGAAAGTTTTATTACGTTTCCACAAAAAGTTTCATCATCAGTAAAGGCATAAATACACCATATGATCTCTTTGATTCCATGGCCCAAATCATCGGCAAGGAATGGTCGGTAGAGCCGCAGTCTAGGTCGCTAACATAATCTACCATTTTTGTTAGTGACCAATTTTTGCTGAATGACAATTGCAAAAAAGTGTCGCTGAATATCATACAATCGACTTAAATAAGAAAAAATGTTTAAATTTCGAAGAATCTTACCAGTGGCTCTTTTCTTAGGAAACATATGCCGATAGCTGCACTCACTTCATGACAAGATACAGTCGACCCTCGACTATCCGATCACCTTCGAGAGGCGTCGGATAATCAAGGTTCGACATATGCAAATTTCGTAAACAGACAACCCTACAAGATAGAACCTAGCAAAATATGGAGTTCGCGAAATTTTGTGAAAAATTCGGATTCTGAATTCAGATTCTGGATTCGGATTCTGATTCTAAATCCGGATTCGGATTCTGAATTCAAACCCAAATCCAGAATCTGGATTCAGAACCCAGATTCAGAATCCGGAATTCGGATTCAGAATCCAAATCCGGATTAGATTTCGAATCCAGAACCAGATTTAAAACCCGAATTTAGAATCCAGATTCAAAATCCGGAATCCGAATCTAAAATTCGGATTCAGAATCCGAATTCAGAATCCGGATTCAGATTTCGGGTCCAGATTCAGAATCCGAATCTGGAATTTGGATTCAGAATCCGAATCCGAATTTAGAATCAGAATCTGAATTCAAAATCCAAATTTTTCACAAAATTTCGCGAACTCCATATTTTGCTAGATTCTATCTCGCAGGGTTGTCTGTTTACGGAATTTGCATATTTCGAACCTCAATTATCCGACCCCCTGGGAAGGGGTCGGATAATCAAGGGTAGACTGTAGTTGAGTTTCGAAAATTTCTTCATCCATACTTTCTGGAAATCGATTAAATGTACAGGGTTGCCCACGGTTGATGTTCACACTTAATTTAAGCATATCTTGGGCATTTTATTGACTTTAGCAACAATTTTTTTAATACACCAAATTGTTTCAGCTACACGACTGTGGAAAAATTTTCGATACTCGGCTCCACTATAATTTTTGAATAAGTTTGTACATTGAAGCGAAAACCTGATTTTTTCCCTTAAGGAATTTTTAAAATTAAGTACGCCGTTTTGTAGAGCATATCAAAAAACGATAATCCTCTAAAAATCTCGTAAAATGGATACATACTTTAGAGCCACTCATGTGAAAAAATTTTCGAAATTCTTTCTGGAAATGACCCCTCTAGGGGCAAAAACATGCGGGGAATCCGAATTTGACATTTTCGAAGCGAAAAAAATGCTTCCTTGATTCAGGGAAGGCGTATTGTGCATTGAAGCGAAAAGTCGCAAAAATGCGATTTTTGCCTAAAAATGACCCCTTTTGGAGTAAAAATGTGGGGAATCCGAATTTGACATTTATAAAATTTCTCGAATTGAAGAAAAGCTGTATATCGACGCGAAAAGAGAAAATCATTTTATACGAGGAATCGATTGCGCTCATTCCCGAAGCTTGAAAAATGCTTCTCTAACCCTGATTCAGGGAAATGAGTGTTTTGTATTGAAGCGAAAATCGAAAATTTTTCTGTTTTCTGCCTCAAATTCATCCTCCTGGGGGTAATTTTATGCGAGGAATCGATTGCACGCATTCCCGAAGTTTGAAAAATGCTTTCCTGACCATGATTCAAGGAAATTAGTACATCTTCGTTTTCGCTTCAATACATTCACTAATTTCCTGAATCAGTGGAAGCATTTCTAAGCTTCGGGAATGTGCGCAATCGATTTCCCGCATAAAATTACCCACAGGTAGATAATTTTGAGACAGAAACCCAAAATTTTTCGATTTTCGTTTCAATACAAAACACTCATTTCCCTGAATCAGGGTCCAAAAACTGTTGTGTATTAAAATTTATTATTAAAAATATGTACAATCTACACTTTATATATTGGCTTGAGATTTTTTATGCTTATTATATCCTTTTAGGTAACAATATTCCATATAAAGTGTAAAAAATAATAAGCTTTGCATGAGAAAATAGATTGAATAAAATACTAAGTATATGAGAAGAGTTAGCTGTTCGGCTAAAATAGATCAAATGAGTACAGAAGAAATATTCCTCCTCCGAAAATTCAAAAATGGTCTTCTGGCTCTTTCTGTACCAAAACTATCTACGACGGAACAACATGCCGAAAAAGTGCAGGCAAGGGTCAAAATTTAAAAAAAATATCGCCGATCGAATCAGCTCGCCGAGAGCTTCAAAACGAGTATCATATCATGGGGGGGGGGGTGGGAGGTTTGACTCATGGCCGAGTGGCTAAGGTGCTCAATTTCACTCTTATAGGCGTGGGTTCGATCCTGCGCCCAACAGCCATTTTTTATTTTGTTGTCAGACTTCATGAAAAATTTTTACACATTTTTTATGCGGGGAATACGATGGTGCTATTATTTTTTCATTAAAACTTTTGAAAAATTGGAAAAAATTTTTAATAGTTTTTTTGTTTTTTCGATTTTCCAATTTTACATGGAAAAATAATAGCGCCATCATGTTCTCCACTAAAAAATACGTATATGCAAAAATTTTCATGAAGTTTGATAACGAGATAAAAAAATGACTGTTGGAGGATCGAACTGCGTCTATAAAAGTTAAACTGAGCGCGTTATCCACTTGACTATGAGTCAAATCATCAAAACCACATAATATGGTACTCTTTTTGAAGCTCTCGAGCTGAGAGAGAGTGGCGAAATTGTTTTTTTGAATTTTGACTCTTACCTGCACTTTTTCATCACTTTGATCCGGTGTGCATCGAGAGAGCAGGAAAATAAAGAACAAGTTTTAACAAACCTATAACTTACTCAAAATCATCTCCTTTGGCAATATATTCCTATCATCTGGTTTCATTACTTTTATACTACAATATACCATCATACCAATAAGATATAGCTGATATAAAAACTAAAGTGTACAGTTTTAAAGGGGAGGTATCTTTTATGGCTGGGTAGAAAATTTTAAAAAAAGACCTTTCTAGGGGTAATTTTATGCGAGAAATAGATTACACGCATTCTCAAAGCTTGAAAATGCTTCCCAAACCCTGATTCAAGGTTCAGTAATATTCAGGGAAATAAGAGTATGTCTTGAAGCGAAAATTAAACATTTTCAATTTGAAAAGCATCGTTCTAGGGATAATTTTATGCGAAAATCGATTGCGCGCATTCCCGAAACGTGAAGCGTTTTTGCTTTTTAATAATTAGTCATGTTTTGCTCTAGTTTGTGCTGTTAACATTAGTCTAGTCATGTCTATTTAGTCAAATTTTTTCTACCTTTTTTTTATCACCTAGTCATCTTTATCATTTACTTTATTTCATTTGTTTTTTCATTGCAGCAACAGCAAGAGGAGGTGTAGTAGTTGTTGCTGTAGTCTGTAGTAGTAGTTATAGTCTGTAGTAGTTGTTGTAGTCATTAGTAGTTGTTGTAGTCTATAGTAGTAGTAGTCTGTAATCGTAGTTGTAGTCTGTAGTAGTATTTGTAGTCTGTAGTAGTAGTTGTAGTCTATAGTCATTAGTAGTTGTTGTAGTCTATAGTAATAGTAGCCTGTAATCGTAGTTGTAGTCTGTAGTAGTATTTGTAGTTTGTAGTAGTAATAGTCTGTAGTAGTTGTTGTAGTTTGTAAGCTTCGGGAATGCACGCAATCGATTTTTCGCAGCAGCAGGAGGAGGGTCCGTAGACCCTTTTCAACCTCTTTTTTTGAATTTTTTACCCTACTTTATAAACCTTACCAAATAGACCAAATATGGTAATATCCATTTATAATATTTGCCCCAAAATACTGCAATTGCTACAACAGGTGAAGTAATTGTATAAAGAACCAAGTTCAATATAGTTACAATATTTTTTATATCTTTTACAAAATCAAGAATCAATAAGGCTAATGAAGCTATTCCCATGGTTAAGTTTAATGTTGCTAATACTCGAGCTAAGGTCTAAAATTTTCGGAACTAGTATCGATTAGGTATCCCCATGAACGTGAAATTTTTCGAAAAAAATTTTTTTTCATCATATAGAATGGACCCCTCTAGGGCTAATTTTATGCGAGAAATTCGAATTTTACATTTCCGAGACCTGAAAATCTTTCAAATTCTTCAAAAATTCAATTTGTTGAAAAAATCTGAATTTTTGAAGAAAATTCAATTTTTCGAAAATTCAATTTTTTTGAAAATTTCACGTTTAGTGGGATACCTAATCGATAATAGTTCCAAATTTTTTTATGCACCCACAAAAAGGCTCTGAAAGTTGAGGAGTGGCCCTCTCCCTTAGATTGGGGGTGTGGAATGTCCCATTGATGTTGAAGGAGTGAAAATTTTTACCCCCTTTCCCCCTCCAAATAAGGTTGTGGGGTCCCCCAACCTTTTTTCGTGTATAAAATTTATGAAGCAGAGAATTATTATATTTACATGTACATGACAGCAACAACAAAATCCTTGAAAATCGAGATGCTCTGGATCGAATCTTCCTTCCAACGTGTACCCAACATTGAAAATGGTATCACGAATTTCTTTCTAAATATATGAATTTCGGATATTAAAAGTCAAATCAAAATGTACCCATCCAATTTTTAGAGTTGGTAGTGACAGCCTTCGGGTGGACATTTAAATTGAAGAAAATTGAACAGTATAAAATATTTAAAGAAAACAACATCATTCGATTGAGTTTCATAGCACGTATAGTTTGCTAATCTTGTGTTAAGACGATTTTGATAACAGGGAGTTTATGGGCAGGAAAAATGAATCAGTGAATATTTTTTTAACTGACCCCACGACACACCAAAAGGGTCAAAATTTAAAAATATATATGCCAATCGACTTAGCTCGCTGAGCGCTTCAAAACGAGTACCATATCATGAGGTTTTGGAGGTTTGAGTCGTGGCCGAGTGGCTAACGTGCTCAGTTTCATACTTATAGGCGCGGGTTCGATCTCGCCCAAAAGTCAGCTTTTTAATTCGTTGTCAAACGAATTAAACCATCCCACTGTCAGCCTTTTTTGAAGGTTCACCACCCACCTGGCGCAAAATCCTGTTTATGCCCCTGACTTTCATAGTTAAGTTGCAATGTGGACAAAATCAACAAATTCGTGTTCCGCGCATAAAAATGTGGATATGCAAAAAATTTTTATGACTTTTTTCAACAAAATAAAAAAATGATTTTTGGGCGCGAGAATGAAAATGTTGACAAGTGGGCACTTGATAAGTGATTAGTGGCAAGTTCACTAAAAAAATTGTTTGTTTGGATGGCTTCAATCACTCATTATTTAAAATCCTGTATTCTATTGATGATCACAGCTTTCTATCTGCTTTGGGTGGTTAATGCAACTTTATTCAAATCTAATGATGTTGTTTGCTGTTCTGGTAACTCAAGTTGTTTTACAAGTTGTATTAGTTATCAACAATACTGCGACGGTAAGAAATTCAATTTTTGTATAATTATTTTTAATTTTATTTAAAGGATATTTCTGGATTAGAAATTCCTTGCGCCCTATGAGTTAATGCAGAGCGCTTTAGCCACTCGGCCATGGGCAAAATCCACAAAGAAAAATATAAATCTGCAAAATTTCGCTTTTTTGCTAAAATTTAATAAAAAGTTTTGGAAAGAAAATAATTGGGATTCCATGTTGAAAAAAAGACCAAAAATGCTCGGAAGATGTCGAGAAAAATAATTGGATGAGAATGTTGTCATGGAATATTAATTGCTGTTTTTGTTGAATTTTTTATTTTTAAGGAATTTTTCAATTTTTCAGGAATTTTTCTCAATAAATAGACTTTATTTGTGTGTCATTATTCCCAAATTTACGTACAGCTTATCTTGAATAATATTACTTTGAATATCTAAATGAATTACTTAATACCGATTTGTGTTTTTGTCGCAATATTTGTCCCAAAATTAACCGTAGGTAAGGGTGTTCCCAAGGTCAATATTCAAAGATTCCTTCGGATTCGTGTTCCTCATAGTCGAAAACCCCTAGTAAATCAGACGATTTAATGAAAAAATTGAAAATTCGAAAGACATCAAGATCTACAGGATGTCACACGTATCATGGAACATCAATCTTTTAAAGATTTCGCGAGTTTTTTAAGTTGAATAAAAATATGTTAGAAAACGAAAAAATTCCTAAAACTACTTAAAGGCTGTTAACTATTCTATAACTTGCAAAAAAACGCATAAAATATCTTTTACTGTTTTCAAGAAAGTTAACTTCAAAAATGATGAACTTTTGCAGGCAAAGTTAATTCGACACAAGCGGGAGTCGGACCCTCGACCTGATGAACCTGATAAGCCAAAATGTTGCCAAAAGCTCTAGCACTCGACGCCATGCACTTTTTATTTTTTTTTTCGTTTTTCGCGAAAGTTTGGAAAAATTATTTTAAGATAATTTTTCCCAATTTTCGCCCTATCTTACAATACAAATTTTCCTCCAAGTCTACGCGGATTCTTGAATTTTATTTAAAAAATCTTATAAAAATACACAGCTTATAAAATCCATTTAATCTCCCTTGATTGAATTGATTAATTCAAAATCTGAATGATTATCACCCCTCTTGGATTCTAAATTTCCAGATGCGCCAGTAATCGAATCCAAGGCTTGCTTCAAGTCCTCGATTATGTCTTCTTTTTCTTCTAAGCCCACCGAAAGTCGTACTAGGTTATTAGCGACACCTTTTCTCAGAGGTGGCGAAAATTCTTCATATTTCATATCACATCTAACAATAAGGCTTTCTGCTGCGCCCAATGAAGTTGCGTTTTGGATTAGCTAAATTAAAAAAATAAAGCCGTTATAAAAGTAAAATCATACTTGTAAGTTATTAAGGAACATCTTGGTTGCACTACCATCTTCATCGTCTTTGATATAAAATGAGATCATGCCGGACATGCCTCGCGCTTGTTTCATATGGATTTGATGCTGAGGGTGGGATTCCAGTAGCGGATAGAGAACCTAAAGATTCTATTTAACGGTATATGACCAAGAAAAATTCCAGGAAAATCTAGAAAAATCTGGAAAATCTATGGAAAATCTAGAAAATCCAGGATAATCGAAAAAACTAGCGAAAATCAAGACAATACCTTTTCGACCTGATTACATGTCTCTAAAAATTTGGCCACAGCAATGGCATTTTCCATATGTGTTCGCATTCGCACATGAAGGGTTTTCGTACCACGCATAACTAAATAGCAGTCGAATGCCGATGGAACCGAGCCAGTACCTAGCAAAATAAAAAATATTCTATTTTTTTTGTCAATTTTACATTTTTGCATTTGATACAGATGTTGATCCAACTTTTCACAATTTGTCATGACTGCGCCCATAAGTACGTCGGCATGACCATTAATATATTTGGTACATGAGTGGATCACCATATCAACATCGAAAGAAAGTGGGCGCTAAAATTTTCTAGATTTTTTTTCTCAAATTTCTCGACTTTTTCTTGAAATCTACAGATTTTTTTTGGTACTACTAATGATTAGCGAGCTCACTTAACGTGATCTTTTTCGGGCACGAGAAATCGATTTATGCAAGTTCCGCAAAAATTTTCGTGGTCCCCTATCGGGGTACCCCATGTTAAAAAAATTAATTTTTTCATAGGGGGTTATGAAAATTTTTCGGAACTCTCCAATGGCGGACTTACTCCAATCGATTTCTCGTTCCTGAAAATCCCCGAGTACCAAAAATCAGCCAATTTGGAGAAAAATTTTTTTTTCATGCGTACTTGGGCGTGCACCCCTTTAAAAGACAAGTCCAGTAAGTTACAATCATATTAAAAAAGGTATATTCGAAAAGATCATGAAAAATGGAGCATTTTTTGTTTTTATGGCATGTTCTGAATCGTTGTAGTTTTTGGGATAATTGCGTTTGAAATTTTAAATTTGTTACAAGCTCTTCGTTGTAATACACAAACTTTTTTGAATTTTTAATCGTTTTTGCATCAATTTTTTAAATTTTCATAAAATGAACATTGTAGCAAATTGTATAGCTAAATGAGACGAACAAAATGACACCAAAATGATCCAATTTGAACATTGTTTTGGGTTATTGAAACGAAAAC